>OX104125.1:24664011-24891735 GCA_944474755.1 Limnoperna fortunei
AACAACCGGACCTTTGCAGGAAAAGAAGCAACTTAGGTCTACCAAAAAGAATTTAGAGATTCTTTGAAAGTAATCAAAGAAAAAATATTCACAAAAACATCGATACGCTGAAATACCCTACATTAAAGGAAACAAAATCTATAGTTTAACGTGAAAAGTACTTACACAGTGTCAAAACTTAAATAAATTCATTCAATAAATCAATCAATATTACGTAATCACAATAATAAAAAAGAAAAAAATCGGAAATATTTGAAACTAATCCAATAACCTTTATTTACTTCTCAAGAAGTTTTTAACATCGCAGTTAGCATAACGTATGATCAATAACAATAAAGAAAATAACCAGAAAGTAATGAAAGATCAGGGTGCGTTTCATAAAGCGATCGCTAATTAACGTGATCGTTATCCCATGCAATTTAAATGGGATGACGTGCACGTTAAGCTAACGGTCGCTTTATGAAACGGCACCCAGTACACTTATAATATTAAAGTTTTCTAAATGTGCGCGGAAAACATTTTCTCTTGATTTTCAATAGATTTTCAAAGATCATTTTTAACGAAAATGAACAAAATTCAAAATCTTCAATAAGTGTGGACAAAGTCCATTTAATATCTGCGCCCATTTTGTTCAATTCCGTGCCATTCGTGGTTTATGAAAGTTACGAAATTGTTATTTGAAACAATTTATGTAAGTTTCAGTAATTTTTGCTGATTTCAGAACACCCTGTGTTTAATTAGTTTAAAGCTGCAGTTTTTAGTCATATTATTGTTTTTTTTTCTGAAAGTAGCTAATAAGGGTAAAACAGAATTAAAAATTTTAACTTACTTAAAAAAGATAAAAACTCCGATACATTACTTATGTGTTGATGAGTGATTGATGGAGTTTAATGCCAAGTGATCAATTATTCAGCTGTATAAAATTGTAGGCAATAAGACTCAATCCTTCATTTGTGCTGAAAACTAGACACCAGGGCCCGGTTTCATAAAACATCTCAAATTTGAGGATTTCCTCAACTCATCCTCAACTCAAATATTGACCAATCAGATTGCTGGAAAATTCAAATTTGAGGAAAAACTCAAGGATTTGAGGAAAATCTCAATTTGAGAAGTTTTATGAAACTAAGGCCTGTACTGTTGGTTTCTTGAATTCGTGACTTTCAATACTATTTACTATGGCAAGTGTCAAGTTGTTTGTTGTAAACACAGTTCTTTTTTTTTACTAACCAGATGCGAGAAATATATTCTCATATTGTTAGGTCTTGTTTCGTTTCACACAATATTTTAACAGTAACAAATTTTCATTTTTCTGCAATTTTTTTTAGCGCGGCCCGTCTTTCCACCTTCGTTAACAGGGATTTAGACGAAATAACGGTACCTGTTTAATATTTTCGTTTGATTGTTTTTGTACGTTAACAAGATGGCAGGTAGATAATTAAAGAAAAATCGAATTAGAAGGTTTAATTTCAGCTATATTCAGGACGAGAACAGATTAACAAACAATTTATCAATTGGGATATGAGATAGACGTACGGACAGAAAATTTTGACTGCAAAAAAGTATTGCTAGTTTGGTAGGGGGTTGGATTTAGCATTTTGTTGCGGCTACAATGTGCTTTCACTTTTTCACATATACAAAAGTGGCGGGAAGAACGGAGTATTCACAAAAATGAATGAGTAATATTCCTATTTTTTTAATTATTAATTAAATTTAAATTACTGTGTTTTTTATCCAGTAAGAAAACATTCATGATGACGAATTTCGACCTTTTGATACAACTGTCGTCAAATTTTGGGGTTGTTACATCATTTTCGGCGACGTCCGTTATCGCTAAATTTGGAATGTTTAAAATATGGCGGATACAACTCTATCGATATTATTAACCATTTGTCACCAATTAACGGACGAGTCTGGGTTTTATCATTATGGTTCAATTTTTTTCTTTATTTTACGCTGTAGATATTTTTCGCTCTAAATACGTCATGACTTTTTTTGCATACAGTCAGTATACATATAATTGTCACATGATGCATCTATCTAATGCGTGCTTTTTGATCATTTTAAATAAATGTTTTGATAAAGCGTTTTCTTTTGCGTGTTATTTACATTGTGTTTTTAGTTGTATGCTTTTGGTTTTCTATTAAAAGTGTTTTATTAAGTATTTGTTGAAATTTTGATCTTAGATAAATTGGTTCTGATCGTCTTTTCATTATTTGAAATTTTCTTAATTATTTAGAAATTTTTGTCAAATTAATTGATGGTTTGTAAAAACAGGAAACGGCGCGAGATCTGTGTAAAACTAACAAATTTTCTATCTAAAATGGCAACATCAGCATTGGAGGTAATGGAAAAATGTGTCAGCAACAATTAAAAAAAATCAAGAGAATCGGAAAATTACCCACAGTTTTAAAAAACACATAAACACGCAAAAAAAAACCCAACAAAAAACCACAATCATCCGCAACAGATAATAACAAGTAAACAATTGTGATAAAAACATTTGTTAAAAAAAATGCGATATTTTTTTTAAGCGTGTATATTTCCGGGTATAAGTTATCGTTTACAAATTGCACATGCGAACATAATAATCTAAAAATGTATGTATTCAATTTTACTCACTTTCTGTAAAGAAAACGTCTTTAGTTCATCAATTGCGATGGTCGTCTGAAGACGGGCGAGGTCAGCTTTATATGAAGTTTTTCTTATTCGTGGTACAAAATCGATTGTTTATCCGCATCTGTGCTATTAATTACCTCGGATTCTTTTTACTCTCCATATCTGTGTATCCCATTCCAGTATCACTATCAATCTTTCAGCTTTGTTTATATTCAGAGGCAGATAACGTTTATAAGCTGCTTTGACGAAATGCAAACATTATTTCAGGATACTATTTGTCCCCTTTACACGAAACATACATATCTAAGTTCAAACTTGTAGCTTAAAGGACGTTTTTTATATATCCTCGAGAATCTGCAATTGGATACAGCATTATTTACAACTTAATTGTACGAGAAATGTTGAATACTTTTGTTGTGAAGTCGTGATAGCCGTTTTTTTTATTTTAATTTTCAACAGATTTAAAACGTAAAATTAGAAACCAATAGCTAAATTTGGGTTTCTGAAACTAAGCTCATAATCCTTGTTATATCTAATTTTTTTATGTGTTAATTTTAAGCAACTTAAGTTTCGTAGATCCACGAATCTTTCGTTGGTATTTTTTTTTGTATTTCCAGCGGTAACTCGAGCGTTGGCACTTCTGAGCACGTCTAAGTGGTAAAACTAATTTAAAAACAGTAGTAAGTCACTACCAGGTGAATTAAAGTAATTCCTCATAAATTACATTCATTTTTTTCATCAGTGCATTTCACGTATTTAGGATAACTAACTTCTAGGTTATCACCGTACACTCGTCCAATACAATCGTTCTTTCTAGTGTTCGTGTAATTATACTATTCCAAATATTGAAAATCAACTTTTAATCAGATAAAAATAATGCTACTTAATATCTTTGATTGAAAATGGACTTTTAATAATATGTATACTCGGACACCTACAAAAAGCACCACAAATAGAATAATTGATATACTAGTACATGTATTATTCGATGCGGATCTGTCTTCAGACCAAATTGATAGCAACACCGTATTGGATCAAAGAATGTAAATCGCGAAAATGTTACATTTGCCTTCACTCAAATTGTAAAAATTAAAATCGTCTTGTTTATCGAGATGTCAGTAACATTGTTTACTAATTGTTCAACAATCATGATCAAACTACGAAGTCGCGGCGGATATTTATATATGTTATTTTGGATTCGATTCTGTTGCAATGTTCGGTTGTTAATATCCGTACCACCAGATTTGATTTCCTACTGTTCCAATTAACTATATCACAACAAACCCGGGGACTTGGTGGTTAGACACCGGCACATCAACACTGTAGATGCGAGTTTAATTGTTTAATTCTGACGTCCGATATGACGTGCTCAGCTTCAGTCTAAATTGACAAGGAGTAATAGTTGTCCAATCAAATGACATAGTTTGTATACCATTGGTCTGAGAATCCCCTGCCGTCCAACGTTTATAATGTCCCACGTTAGACAGCATAGGATTAACTGAGTATTTCACCATAATTATACTCTGGTTTCCTCCCCTAATAACCGAAAATTCCAGAAAGTGGCGTTAAACATCATTATAACTGTTTGGTCTAGATATACACGATACATGTACGTGCATTTCTATTCCAGCTCCCACGTCGTTGTGTTGTGTTTAACAACTTACATTCTTCATTTGAAATTATTTTAAAAATGTACCCTTAATATACTGCCACCTTGTAACATGAATCCTTTGATCTTTTTTAAGACAAAAACAAGAGACGACGAGTATGCATGCTCTAAATTAGCCACTTGGATAATATTGCATGAAAAGTCACGTGTGCCTGTTAAACTCAAGGGGAAAAACGGCCATGCAATTACCTAGCTACAAGTAGAACCAATAATGCACAGTATAACTTCTTAATTATGTCAATATTATTTTGATTTTCATTGCGAAAGGATAGCACGAGTTTCAAATGACAGCTTTTAATTTGATTGGTCGAATATCGGTTTCACCACAATAAACACCACCCTCCTTATTTATCATCAATTATATAATGGGTGGGATCGAGGGGCTTATTCATGTTACAAGTAATTTATAGCACCGGCCCCTGCCTCGTTAGACAAATACACTGTTTTACGCTTGCGCGTTCGAAAGTGAATTTGTCTAACTCGGAAGACTGTGCTAAAAATATAAAATAGTTCACCTCATCAATATGTGGTACCAAGATGGCGATTGAATAACGGAATGTATTTTTGCAAGGTTTATGATTCCATTCTGATTTAAAAAGGATGGACGCTTACGCTGACCATGATGGTCAAGTATCGACACTGCACAAATTTGTCTACTTGTTACAAAACAGTGTTCAATGTTATTCTAATAGAGCCGTATCTATTTAAATAGTGCGTGTATTTAAATAAATAAAGGCTTGAAATTTAAAATAATTCTTAAATTGGTGAGAAAGTAAAAAAAAAACCTGTTGCTTATGGAAAGTATCATCGTGTCAACTCGCCAATTCTGAAACTTAACTTATAGCCGAAGCATTCGAGTGTGGTCCGCTCATACAGCGATGAATTCCAACACCAAACATTTTTTTTTATTTTTTCCAATTTCAAGCCTTTGTTTATTTAAATACACGCACTATTTGATAGAAACATATGTTCATTCACTAGATCCGGTCATAAAAAATGAACAATGACGGTCGACCAATCAAAAATGAGGCAATTATGAAATTTGAATTATTACCTTCTATGTTCCCTTAGCAGACGACATTGTCCGTCGCTAGATACCTCTATCGATTTGTTCTTGTTTACTTGTTCTTATACTGCCTTTTAATATAACACAAATAATGTCAGCAATTATTCAAAATAATTGAGTTTCCTAACTGATTAAGAACATAATACCGTATAGTTAATTCTATGCAATATTCTAATTTTTTCTTTTTTATATTTTTTGTTTGTTTGTTTGTTTGTTTGTTTGTTTTTTTTTTTTTGTTTTGTTGTTTTGTTTTGTTTTGCTCTTTATTTTTAGTTGTTGTTGTTTTGTTTTTTTTTAATTATTTTTGTTTTTGTTTTTTGTTGTTGTTTTTGTTGGTTTTTTTTTGTTCATTACGAAAATAGTACGACTTATTCAGCACCATTTTTGTTCTAAATCTTTTTTTTTCCAACAGAAGTACTACAATAGACAATTTTAATTTGTTCATTATTTTTTGTAATCTAATTTCTTATCAGTATTGTAGTGCTATTTCTGTACCATTATCGTAGTCTTTATTTTCCTGAAACAGTTATTCAAAATGTGTAATTTTTGCTGTTAAGTATATTTTCATTTGTTGACCTTGGTGTGAAAGATCTGTTTAAAATAAACATTTATAAACAATGTAATTAGAGAAACCATCAACGGATTGGTATACCATTGGGTTACAAAGTGGAACAACGCCTATTTAGACTACATTTGGAAATCGAAATATATTGTCGTAGACAGGCCAAATTATTGGACGATTCATTTTTTAGTGAGAAGGGATCGGATTTGTGCGATTAAAAAAAATAATTTGTTTCCAGTTAAGCAAAAACAAATTTTCAGTGACAAACAATCTCTATTTCCTTACAGAGTCCTTGTACAAATGATTAATTTCCAATATGATGGCACCGAGACTGAAATAATTTTCTGTCCGATATGAAATCCAATCACCAGGTATTAAAATATTTGGTCCCTAAGTCGAGATATATATAGGAATATCCAAACGTAAACTGGTCCATGGTCTTGGCGTATTTAGGTGGGGTCGTGTGGTCGTGTTCATGCGAAAGCATTGGTGATTGTAAAAAAGCTCAAAATTGTGGATTTTTCATTGCTAACTTAAAACAAAACGTGCGATGATTATAGTCTTCACATGGTTTGTAATTGCTCAAAATTTCATTAACTGCATGAGATCCTAGCCCTTCACCCCCCCCCCCCCCCCCACCCCAGTCCCACCATCAGGGATTTGCCCCTGTACCTATACCCTCGCCGAATAATTCCAATTACTAGCATTTTAATCTGCCCCCAAATTTCTATATTTGAAAAAAAATATGAAAATGAATGTCAAAGGAAAATGAAATCAAAAAAGAAAATGAAATGTCAAAGTGAAATAAAAATTGATGTTTAATAAAAGAATTGAACGCGTTTTCGTTTTAAATTGCTAATGTAAAATTAATAAAATATATGTAAGTGAATTCGAAATGAATGTCCCAAAAATGCCAAAGGATTATAAGGTCAACTTCATTATTCGAAAAATATATTTCTCTTTAGGGACCCGATCTCCACGAAAGGATTCTGGGTATCCTACGTCAACCACAAAAATATCACCTCTGCCATACCATTGGTTGACATTGTGAGAGATATCTCACATGGCGGATACGCTTCGCGTACAAACGCAGTAATTGCAATGTAAAACAAAAGTGTATAGATAGACTATATAAAAATAAAAAGGATCTCGTGTATTATTGAAACATCATTCTTTGTTTACAAACGTTACAAGCACACGACAAATGTAGTCGCGCAGTAAATGGGGATTGATGTGTGGCAGAGGTTATATCTGGGAGCCAGTTATGTTTTCTGTGCCGTAGAGTGAATATTGGTAAACTATAAAAACAGTCAGTCGGCTAGATCGAAATGTAGAGCCGGGAAACTTATACGTCTACTGATAGTCGACACCGCAAAAATTCCGGTCGTATAAATTTATAAACGTAAAATTTTATATTTTCAAAAAAAAAAAAAAAAGAAAGGAAATTTCCGTGTTTTATTATGTCTGGTTTTTATGCGTTTTATCTGTCACAGTTCTTTTATTATTAAAAGTCTGAAGTCAGTTTATATTTCGGGGACACGTCCGACCAAGGACATTAGTTTGTCGGTGTAGGACGTTAAAAACTCTCCAAGAAGGAACACTATAACCAGATCATGTATGTTTATGTTTGTTTATATTGTTTAACGCCACTTTCAGCAATTTTCCAGCTAAATCATAGCGTCCAGTTTTTATTGGGGGAGGAAGCCGGAGTACACGGAGAAAACCCCCGACCTGCGGTAGGAAAACTGGCAATCCTTGTCAATTAAGATTGGAGTCGATTACACACTGCCTGCAGTGAGAATCGAAGCCGCAATCTCAGTGTTGACAGACCACGTGATCAATAGTAGACGAACTATCTTGACCACTCGTCCACCGAGGCCCCTGTATGTTTATGAACAAATAAGGCAGCTTATTAATACACTTTGGGTTCTTTTAAATATTTTTACTTTTTTAAAATTATATTACAGAGCCTCATTTAAATAATTGTCAAATTTAAGGTTTTCGGGGGAAATGTATCAAGGAAAAATTTAAGTAGTTAAGTGAAAAACGAACACCTATTTCCACCAAATTCGTTTATCTCGCCTATGAACTTTTAAAACCGCGAGATACAGTGTATACCGGTGTATAGTTGAATTGATGTTACTTCAAGTGTATTTTTATTATCTTTGTATGTAAGTTTTGTTTTTTGAAACACAGAGTTATCGCTTCTGTCTTGTCATGGGTGAGGCTATAAGGAGGCACGGAGGCACGTGCTTTCAACTCGTTTCATTTTTTTAAATAAAAAGGTACATCAAACACACAGGCACTTGTTTCAGAAAAAAAATTACCCCTATACTCTAATATGTTATATTAGAGTATAGGGGTAATTTTTTTTTCTGAAACAATCAAACACACAGGCACTTGTTTCAGAAAAAAAATTACCCCTATACTCTAATATGTTATATTAGAGTATAGGGGTAATTTTTTTTTCTGAAACAAGTGCCTGTGATCAAACATCTAGAAAAGAGCTTCAACAAAACACATAAGTGTTCTTCTGTTCTAATATTAATTCTGACATGTATCAATAGTCCACTATCGACTCTGGGCAATCCGTATAAAACATGCTATATCTCCCCTCCCCACCCCCACCTCGCCCGCACCATGCGGCACAAACCCCTCGCCCCACTTTATGCATCCACTTTATTTCAAATAAGTGGTCTCCGTGGCCGAGCAGCTATTGATCACGTGGTCTGTCAACACTGAGGTTGGGGGTTCGAGTCAATTGACAAGGATTGCCAGTTTTCTTACCGATGGTCGGGAATATCCGGTACTACGGCTTCCTCCCAAATAAAAACTGGACAACATGCTATAGCTGAAAAATTGCTGACAGTGGCGTTAAACACCATTCAAACAAACAAACACAAATTTCTAATTTGGCAACTCCCTGCTTGTATGATGATTTACCGTGTCTGCTACCGTGTCTGTGTATTTGATAAGCATGTTCTACTAAATGTAATACATCAGGAAAAAATTTAGATGATTTCATTTGTGCGTAACAGGAAGTGTTTTTATTCCAAATTGATCCCTTTTAACCTATTACTAGACAAGAAAGCATAAATCGTATGCTTTTAAACAACATGTGCTCGAGTCAATATTAGCATTACGCACGGATGTATCCTAAAATTAGCGACACCTCTAAATTTGTCATTTTTGTGTTTTTATTTTTTTTTGTGTGGAACAATTAAGCTTTAATGTACATTATTTTATTCAAATATCAATTAAATTTATTTAATCGTCATCGATGTTCAATGATAATTACTGACAAAGCACCATTTGACATCTGAATTTGATGTAACAAATGTTTATAATATTTTCCTATTCGTGCTTTAATATGTGGTTTAAAACTCGGAGGTTATATTTTTATATCTAGGCGACTTTGGCGACTTTAAGCTTACTACTACTTAATACTACCAGCATAAAACATTCAAAACTTCGCGCTTCACTACTTTTCAAGATGATATTAGCCAATCAACAGTACGTAATGTTTCGCTGCGAACCTTTGTCTGTGCCACTTCCGACATTTCCGTCATTGGAGTCATTGTGCATAGAATCAGCTGTAGACTTCTTGTAGATTTTCAAAACATGGATGATCGATAATCAGAATTATATCACAAATCAATAAGATATGATGTGTTTGATGTTATTCACGCGATAACTTGTTTGTTGTATCCAACAATTTTATGAATCGTCGAGAATTCCAAAATTTCTCAAACCGGCATTTAAAGTGCTTTCTGACACTGTTCCGACGAGTCTTGGTTAGATTGATACACTTTGATATCACGCCAGATTAGAATATGACTTTGCCGGAAATTTAAATTATATGCGATAGAGTAGTTAAGACCAAATGGGGAACAAACACTCCTGTTGTTCATTTGGAGGGTCCAAGTCCAAAAGTAGGGAGGATGCGTATAAACCGTCGTACCCTACTCAACCTGTAAACCATAGCCATAGGCTGGATGATGTCCACGTCACATTGTCTAACAACCAAAGTACCCCATCTTTGTCAGCTGTGCCACATATCAGTGATCGAGAAGTATTGCCAGAAGGTAATTATTTCAATGTAGGTGTTAGAGGAAAAGTTGGGGGGGGGGGGGGGTTGTCAGAGTATAATACAGAAAGCCTGGCCGCGGCCTGTAGTTGGAAACGTGTTTGGAGAGTGCCACGCTTCTTGCCCAATAAAGACATCTTTTGTAGATTTACACAAATAGAAGCCTAATTGTAGCCGCTACAAAAGGTTCAATTATTCTCAGCCCCTACCCAATTGACCCATTTCCAGTTTTACATGATTTATGGTTAATTATTTTACTTCCTGTTAAAAAAACTAAAGCTGTCATCACTAAAGGACTGTGATATTGAAATAAAGGTTTTGCATTGTTTTTGTATTGTTTGTCAACGCCAACTGCTGGGGTTCTACCTCAATTTAGCATCAGGTAAATGGGGAATAAACATCGGTTAATTAATTAGCGATATGTTTACACAGCATGGGGTTTTAATAACATCCTCACTCAGGTATTGGCAATGTCATTCACCTTAAGCATGAAAATTTATCAAAAACAATTGTCCATTTCAAAACTTGTCAACATGACAAATTGTGGCTACAGCCGCAGTTTTTAGTACCGGAAATGGACAATAGGTGGCATTTTTTAAAAATTGGAAAGTCGTCTATTCTCCATACTTTTCCAGTGGCAGTCAAAATTATGTTCCCTGAGTCCTATGGCACCCATTTTTCTGTTGATTTATTGTTTGTTAACTTGTTCTCATCCTGAATATAACTGAAATACTGCTCGCTAGACATAAAGCAAACATCCGATCAATCCTTATTTTTAGAGCTTCAATAATGACACTAGTATCTTCCTTGGCTAATTTTGATTTCGCCTAAGTTACAAAAAGGTTCATTGCCCCAAAATAAAAATAGTGTTTGAATTCCTCCCCTGTCTCACTCGATGAAAACAGATGCAAGTCAAATCAGCAATTGGTAAGATCAGCACCTAGTCGTAGAGAAAAGTCAAATCTGCACCTGGTTAAGTCAATTCAGCAGCAGGGCTCGCGTTGGAGGGTGACTCGGGCGAAGAAGTCGCCTTATCGTGATCCCACTTCGCCGTCGATCATCTTCAAAGCGAAGTGAAGTCGCCCTTTCATTTTGTAGAATCGCCTAATGTCGCCTTTCAAATTTTATTCCCATTTTGGTAAGAAATCTTCATGTTTTTGATACCGCGTCATGTTTATTATGTTTACGCGCCAAAGTTGAACTGGTACCCTTTTGATTTTTATTTGGTATATAAAGCGTAGGTTTACAGTATAACCAAAAACCAGTCCAGAGCACAAGAATTTGTGAAAATTTCCGGAGCGGATATGAATTTTGTGCCGGAGATTGCAAATATACTACGCTGATAGTGGTGAAATGTGTTTTGCAATGATAGACACGTAGTAAAAATAGTATTTTGGCAGTTACTTAAAACAAATTTAAGTTAAATATGTTTAAATACTTTTAATAGTGAATTTTACAATTTGACATAATATAGTATGTGTCAAAATGATGTTATTTTCTTCTTCGAGTTCTAATAGTACATGTACTTCATTATAAATCAATCAAATTGTGTATCAATGACAAAGAAACATTTATTTTAATGAACAGTTTTGTGACAGTTGATTCTTTTTTTATTGTTATGTTTAATACATGTATTTTTGAAAATGTGTGAAATAAGTATACTGAATAGTTAATCAAATCTTTGATACTTTATCCTCAATAAATTAAACTGCTAAAAAACATAATAAAAATGCAAATGCCAACACTAATTTAAGAAAAAACAAAGTAAACAGGACGCGTTCGCGACATATACTGCAACTTCTCCCTGTTTTCCACCCACTTCTCCCTGTTCTATCCTCACTTCTCCCTGTCAGCTACCCAAAAGAGAAGTGACTTCTCCCTATAATTTTGACCCAGCGTGAGCCCTGAGCAGAGGTTAAACATGAAATGGTTGATTATTCTATACTTCTGTGCTAGATCTAGTTAAGGCAAGCATTGTTAGGATACCAACTTTACAAGAGATTTGGACATGTACATGTATCGCAAATATACATGTAGGATCTTACATTGGTATGAGTAGATTTTTCCAATGGAGATAGTTAAATTTCCATAATTTAACTATCGAGATTGGATAATCCAAGAGTACTTATGTAAAATTTTGTTTCTCTAATTTTAAAAAGTAGTAAATTTGCGAAATGAAGTACAAATTCTCTCTACCCCAATTTTAGGTTCATGACTTGAATATGCGGTAAATGGAAGGTGTTTTGTTTATATTATATTTGACGTCATGAGTTCTTATTATATAACGTTATTATTTTAAACCAATCAACTGCTGAGAACAACAAATTCACTACTAAAAAGCTAGAAATGATGATGTTTCTCATAACGGGGTGTTTATTGTATAATCATGCCATTTTGTTTTACAAAGGGAAATAATCAATATGAAACGGGTGTACACTGCTTCTAAACTGACTTGTACTTTCTACATAGAGCGTATTGTTAAAACACAAGGAAACCAGTAAAACCGATACAAAGAAAAATACAACAACTGAATGGGAGGAATAAAGTTGACCTGCGTTAATACAATCGGAAATCAAAATGCTCATAATTTCCCTTCAAAGGTCGCTTAAGACAGGTTTGACTGAAATAATAACTTGCCAAATTAGTGCAAATGTAATAAGTAACAAAAATATCAGTTCCAGGCTTGGAAAGGAACTGTTCCATTAATCATGAGATCGGGTTGAAGTGATTCAAGAGCTCTAAACCCTTCCCCCTTAACTGTTATACCCTAACTACACAGATGTGCAGAAAACTACACCTATGTACTTCAATATATTTTTTAAAGTTTAATTTGTGTACTTTATTGAATATTACATACAATACTTATACTATGTGTCATTTATTTTTCAGATAATGAAGCAGACCCATCCATTCACCCTACAGCATGTACTATGTTTTCATCAAAATCTCAAAGTGAAATAGCAAAGAGTAAGTAAAAGTCTGATGCTGTGTATGTACCAAAGTCAATAATTGTTAAACAATTTCAAGTTTATTTTTCCTAGTCTTAGGAACATGTAGGAATAGTCTTAGGAACTTTATTAAAGAAATAATTCATTGGGGCATGAATATATACTGATTTTACCACCGGTTGGCTCTTTATGCCCAATATTTGAAATGTGTGCATAAAGGGCAAACCCGTGGTAAAATCAGTATTTATTCTTGTACCCAATTAATTATGTTAAATCCAAAAGGACATATATACATGTGCTAACTGTTTTGAACAACGTTAACGTAACCTTTGAGCTGCAGGACATGTTGATCATGAATTTTATTGTGATGTTGTAAAATAAAATATGTGAAAAATCTTACTATGACATCACCATAAAGAGTGTTGATGGTTTATGACATTGATTAGGAATATATACTAGTTTGTCAGATCTACATGTAGCCTATGATTGACATCAATGAATATTTCTTTGTAGATTACAATGCAGCCTATGATTGACATCAATGTTTATTGCTTTGTAGATTACAATGCAGCCTATGATTGACATCAATGAATATTGCTTTGTAGATTACAATGCAGCCTATGATTGACATCAATGATTATTGCTTTGTAGATTACAATGCAGCCTATGATTGACATAAATGTTTATTGCTTTGTAGATTACAATGCAGCCTATGATTGACATCAATGATTATTGCTATGTAGATTACAATGCAGCCTATGACTGACATCAATGTTTATTGCTTTGTAGATTACAATGCAGCCTATGACTGACATCAATGATTATTGCTTTGTAGATTACAATGCAGCCTATGATTGACATCAATGTTTATTGCTTTGTAGATTACAATGCAGCCTATGACTGACATCAATGTTTATTGCTTTGTAGATTAATACGCAGCCTATGACTGACATCAATGTTTATTGCTTTGTAGATTAATACGCAGCCTATGATTGACATCAATGATTATTGCTTTGTAGATTAATGCGCAGCCTATGACTGACATCAATGTTTATTGCTTTGTAGATTAGGCCAGGATTAAAATATTGTTAGTTTGATGTTGCCGACTCAGGGCTGAAATAGGTGGGTAGGAAGGGAGGGAATTTATTTTTTTTTTTTTTAAAAAAAAGAAGATAGTTTTTCGCCATCCTCCTCGTGGGATTTAAATATTCAATGTCCTTTGTAACATCGTTGTTGAAAAGGTTAATATTCGTTCGTTTCAAACGTTTTGCCGATAATGTAATGATTTGTCAATGTCACTTGAAACATCGAAATGAGAGCGAGCAAAACGGTATGGTTTCAAACGTTTTGCCGATACTGAATCTGGTACGACTAAGCACCAAAAAAAAAACAAAAAACGAGAAACACCACAACGGCCATGCAAAATGCCGAAAATGACAATAAAAAAAATCTTTTTCCAGCGCATGAAAAAAAATTATTCTAGTCGGATGTAAAAGGGAGAGTCGGCCGGAAACGGCAAACAAATGAAATTTTATTTTTGGCCTTACAATGCAGCCTATGACTGACATCAATGTTCATTGCTTTGTAGATTACAATGCAGCCTATGACTGACATCAATGTTTATTGCTTTGTAGATTACAATGCAGCCTATGATTGACATCAATGTTTATTGCTTTGTAGACTACAATACATCCTATGATTGACATCAATGTTTATTGCTTTGTAGATTACAATACATCCTATGATTGACATCAATGTTTATTGCTTTGTAGATTACAATGCAGCCTATGATTGACATCAGTGTTTATTGCTTTGTAGATTACAATGCAGCCTATGATTGACATCAATGATTATTGCTTTATAGATTACAATACATCCTATGATTGACATCAATGTTTATTGCTTTGTAGATTACAATACATCCTATGATTGACATCAATGTTTATTGCTTTGTAGATTACAATGCAACCTATGATTGACATCAATGATTATTGCTTTGTATATTACAATGCAGCCTATGATTGACATCAGTGTTTATTGCTTTGTAGATTGTAGATTACAATGCAGCCTATGATTGACATCAATGTTTATTGCTTTGTAGATTACAATACATCCTATGATTGACATTAATGTTTATTGCTTTGTAGATTACAATGCAGCCTATGATTGACATCATTTAATTGCTTTGTAGATTACAATGCAGCCTATGACTGACATCAGTGTTTATTGCTTTGTAGATTGTAGATTACAATGCAGCCTATGATTGACATCAATGTTTATTGCTTTGTAGATTACAATACATCCTATGATTGACATTAATGTTTATTGCTTTGTAGATTACAATGCAGCCTATGATTGACATCATTTAATTGCTTTGTAGATTACAATGCAGCCTATGACTGACATCAGTGTTTATTGCTTTGTAGATTACAATGCAGCCTATGATTGACATCAGTGTTTATTGCTTTGTAGATTACAATCCATCCTATGATTGACATCAATGTTTATTGCTTTGTAGATTACAATACATCCTATGATTGACATCAATGTTTATTGCTTTGTAGATTACAATGCAGCCTATGATTGACATCAATGATTATTGCTTTATAGATTACAATACATCCTAAGATTGACATCAATGTTTATTGCTTTGTAGATTACAATACATCCTATGATTGACATCAATGTTTATTGCTTTGTAGATTACAATGCAACCTATGATTGACATCAATGATTATTGCTTTGTAGATTACAATGCAGCCTATGATTGACATCAATGATTATTGCTTTGTATATTACAATGCAGCCTATGATTGACATCAATTTTATTGCTTTGTACATTGTAGATTACAATGCAGCCTATGATTGACATCAATGTTTATTGCTTTGTAGATTACCATGCAGCCTATGATTGACATCAATGATTATTGCTTTGTAGATTACAATGCAGCCTATGATTGACATCAGTGTTTATTGCTTTGTAGATTACAATGCAGCCTATGACTGACATCAATGTTTATTGCTTTGTATATTACAATGCAGCCTATGATTGACATCAATGTTTATTGCTTTGTAGATTACAATGCAGCCTATGACTGACATCAATGATTATTGCTTTGTAGATTACATTGCAGCCTATGATTGACATCAATGATTATTGCTTTGTAGATTACAATACATCCTATGATTGACATCAATGTTTATTGCTTTGTAGATTACAATGCAGCCTATGACTGACATCAATGAATATTGCTTTGTAGATTACAATGCAGCCTATGATTGACATCAATGTTTATTGCTTTGTAGATTACAATGCAGCCTATGATTGACATCAATGATTATTGCTTTGTAGATTACAATGCAGCCTATGATTGACATCAATGTTTATTGCTTTGTATATTACAATGGAGCCTATGATTGACATCAATCATTATTGCTTTGTATATTACAATGCAGCCTATGATTGACATCAATGTTTATTGCTTTGTATATTACAATGCAGCCTATGATTGATTGACATCAATGTTTATTGCTTTGTAGATTAAAATGCTGCCTATGATTGACATCAATTATTATTGCTTTGTATATTACAATGCAGCCTATGATTGACATCAATGTTTATTGCTTTGTAGATTACAATGCAGCCTATGATTGACATCAATGTTTATTGCTTTGTAGATTACAATGCAGCCTGTGATTGACATCAATGATTATTGCTTTGTATATTACAATGCAGCCTATGATTGACATCAATCATTATTGCTTTGTATATTACAATGCAGCCTATGACTGACATCAATGTTTATTGCTTTGTAGATTACAATAAACAAAATGTACATCCTATGATTGACATCAATGTTTATTGCTTTGTAGATTACAATACAGCCTATGATTGACATCAATGTTTATTGCTTTGTAGATTACAATACATCCTATGATTGACATCAATGTTTATTGCTTTGTAGATTACAATGCAGCATATGATTGACATCAGTGTTTATTGCTTTGTAGATTACAATACATCCTATGATTGACATCAATGTTTATTGCTTTGTAGATTACAATACATCCTATGATTGACATCAATGTTTATTGCTTTGTAGATTACAATGCAGCATATGATTGACATCAGTGTTTATTGCTTTGTAGATTACAATGCAGCGTATGACTGACATCAATGATTATTGCTTTGTATATTACAATGCAGCCTATGATTGACATCAATTTTATTGCTTTGTACATTGTAGATTACAATACATCCTATGATTGACATCAATGTTTATTGCTTTGTAGATTACAATACATCCTATGATTGACATCAATGTTTATTGCTTTGTAGATTACAATGCAGCCTATGACTGACATCAATGTTTATTGCTTTGTAGATTATAATGCAGCCTATGATTGACATCAATGATTATTGCTTTGTAGATTACAATGCAGCCTATGATTGACATCAATGATTATTGCTTTGTAGATTACAATGCAGCCTATGATTGACATCAATGTTTATTGCTTTGTAGATTACAATACATCCTGTGATTGACATCAATGTTTATTGCTTTGTAGATTACAATGCAGCCTATGATTGACATCAATGATTATTGCTTTGTAGATTACAATTCAGCCTATGATTGACATCAATGTTTATTGCTTTGTAGATTACAATTCAGCCTATGACTGACATCAATGATTATTGCTTTATAGATTACAATACATCCTATGATTGACATCAATGATTATTGCTTTGTAGATTACAATGCAGCCTATGATTGACATAAATGTTTATTGCTTTGTAGATTACAATGCAGCCTATGACTGACATCAATGTTTATTGCTTTGTAGATTACAATACATCCTATGATTCATTGATTGACATCAATGATTATTGCTTTGTAGATTACAATACATCCTATGATTGACATCAATGTTTATTGCTTTGTAGATTACAATGCAGCCTATGATTGACATCAATGTTTATTGCTTTGTAGATTACAATACATCCTATGATTGACATCAATGTTTATTGCTTTGTAGATTACAATGCAGCCTATGACTGACATCAATGATTATTGCTTTGTAGATTACAATTCAGCCTATGATTGACATCAATGTTTATTGCTTTGTAGATTACAATGCAGCCTATGATTGACATCAGTGTTTATTGCTTTGTAGATTACAATTGCAGCCATGATTGACATCAATGTTTATTGCTTTGTAGATTACAATGCAGCCATGATTGACATCAATGTTTATTGCCTTTGTAGATTACAAGAACAGAAGAAAGAGTCAGTACGAGTATCGCATCTTACACACAGAAGAGGTTTGCAAATATTGTTAGAGACTACCATAGGTTTTTCCCAAGTACTCTAAAAAAATTTTTAAGAGTAATAATGAGATCAATTGGTTACAAACCAACTTTTGTGAGTCCTGTCTTCAAATAAATGTGTTAAAAATATTAATATTAAACAGGACAAATTAAAGTATAGGATCACTTGGTATGTCAACACTTAGGTTGGGGGTCCGAGTCCAATGTTGATTGACAAGGATTGCCATGCCAGTTTTCATACCATAGCTCTTGGGTTTTCTCGGGGTACTCCAGCTTCGATTCCTCCCCAATAAAAGCTGGATGACATGATATAGCTGAAAATTTGCTGAAAGTGGCATAAAACATCATACAAACAAACAAGCATCAAAGTACAGGATATTCCATTAAAAGTTAGTGGATTCTATGCTGCAGAAAATTTTGTGACATGATTTATATATTTTTTTCATGAGGAGCCACAGTGGCAAAGATGTTAAGGTATGTAGTCATCTACTATTGAGCTTGTGGCTGTCAACACTGAGTTGTGGGTGCGTCTTGCTGTGGATATGATGTGCTCCACTCCAATCTTAATTGACAAGAATTCCCAGTTGTCCTACTGAAAGTCGGGGGTTTTCTCTTGGTACTCCGTCATCCTCCTCCATTAAAAAATTGATGCCACAATATAGCCGCAAATTGCTGTAAGTGGCTGCATTAACCCAAAAGAAGTAAAAGCTATTTAAGTAAAAATATACATGTATGTGGCCACAATAAAAATCTTTGTTTACACATTTTACCTAAGAGTAAAAGTAAAATTTATATTTCCAAGGCTTGTCACAGAAAAAAAATGTTACACAGTACAATATTTTGTTACACATGACAATAAAAAGTACCAAAGGCACAGTTTTATAGATTTGTTTTATATACAAAAAAATTACTTGTTAATTTCAGAATTCTATGAGGAAGTACAGCTCCTGTTCAACCATCTTCATTGATGACTCAACCGTCAGTCAACCGAACCTTAAGAACACAATAAAAGCTGTGGCATTTGCTGTTTACTTCCACATCAAGAAAAGAGAGAGTAACAGAACACTTGAGATTTTTGATGAGAAATCCCATCCTTTGTCTGTAGGTTTTTAAAAAATAATCAATATTTGGGAAAAGTTGTTCTCAAGAGCTGCAGAATAATTTGAAACACAGCTTGGCAGATATGTTCTTGTTAAGAGCCTGAACAATGTACGTGGCAGTCAAAGTTTACATAAAAGCCCTATGGAAAATCACATTTTGTTTTCTTTTCAAGATTATATGATCTTCCCTTCTAAACGTATTGGGGCCTCCGCGGTGGCCAAGTGGTTAAGGTAATTCTTCTACTATTGATCACGTGGTCTGTCAACACTGAGATTGCTGGGTCGATTCTCACTGAAGGCTGGGTGTACTCGACTCCAATTTTAATTGACAAGGATTGCCAGTTTACCTTCCGCAGCATCGGGGTTTTCTCCTGGTACTCTGGTTTCCTCCCCTAATAAAAACTGGACGCCATGAAATAGCTGAAAGTGGCGTTAAACACCATTCAAACAAACAAACAATCTAAATGTATTAGTCCAAATGTTTTGTAACATGGTACAAATGATGTATGCAGGTTGGTGTTGTCAGGTTATGATTTAAAAAGCCTGATCATGTGGGCAGAGTGTTGTCACATTGTCATGGTCTATGCATTTATAATAGTAGCTACAGAAGCCCATCTGTTCATCCCTTTTTCCACCTTGACTTATTGTTTTACTTGTTTCTATACAGAATATGGCTAAAATACTGGTCGATCAACATAATGCATCTGGGGGCCTCGGTGGCCATGTGGTTAAGGTAGTCAATCTACTATTGATCATAGACCTGTCAACACTGAGATTGCAGGTTCGTTTCTCACTGTGGTCAGGGTGTTCTCTACTCCAACCTTTTGCCAATGCAATTTTCCTACTGAAGGTCGAGAGTTTTCTCTGGGTACTCCGGATTTCTCCCCAATAAAAACTGGACACCACGATATAGCTGAAAAATTGCTGAAAGTGGCATTAAACACCATTCAAACAATCATTCAATTAGTCTGTCAATTAAAGCATTTCAGTACTACTGCTTGTCTTATAAATTCCAAGCAGAAATCAAATCAACTAATCAAAACTGGTTTGGTGCTTCTACACTATCTGCAGCTTTAAGAAGCAAGACTGAAAAAGTGTATTGTTGTTCAGCTCAGTTTTCAAGGTTAAAAGTAACTTTAGGTCTATGTCAGTCCATCCATGGTGTTGATCTTTGAAAAATAAGACTTAAGAAAGATTGCATAATTATAGATTATTTACGATTTTTGGAACAAGATGCATTTTCTTGTCAATATCTCATCTAGCCCTGAGATGAGATGATGAGAAAATGCAGAGTTTCATAGATCATTAATAATCTGTTTATCGCTGTTTTGTAACATTGTGACGTCACAGTGTTTACTTAACGACATTATGACATAGAGCTGAGATGGACCCATCTCAAGCTAGTAGAGTGAGATGGAATAATACCACACACAAAGATCAAAGGAAAATACTGCAAAATAGCGATATTATTGTTTTCTTCATAATCTCAATTTTACATTCACACAGAAGTGTCACAATCCAGATATTTATTTCTTTCCAGAAGGAACCAGTTCCTGATGATTACGATAAAAGGGACCCAGAACATAAATATATTTATAGATTTGTCAGGAATCTATTCAGTGCAGCTCAGCTGACTGCAGAATGTGCAATAGTTACTTTGGTAAGTATACTTTACAATGATTGGTCAGTTGCATGGTCACATGATCTAGGAAAAGTATAAACAATTTATTGACTACGATTTGCATCAATCAGTCCAGTTCCAGGTATCATTACAACCAAAGCAATGGTTGGAGAAGGATTTAGCTATTTTTCAGTATATTTAAAGGTATTGCCAATATTGCAAATATTTCAGTCTAGACACTACTTTGGAGAGGGATTAAGAAGCAGTATACTGTTTAACATGTAAATGGATCTTGTATGGTAGTCCAATATTTTGCCTAGATTTATTAAGACATAAGTTACATTTTAATAACGTTTTATTTCAATTTCATATAGCTATATATAGTTTACTATAGATTATGACTTATAGAGTGCATGGTGACACTGTGCATTGTTACAAAAAATGTGTGCACTCTATTCACATATTTATATCACCAGCTACTGCCAATGTCAGCAGTGCACTCTGAGAACTCTGTCAATCAAGTTCACCAAGGTCAAGGGTTCACTCTGAGTACTCTGTCAATCAAGTTTACCTATGTCAGGGGTTCCCTCTGAGTACTCTGTCAGTCAAGTTCACCAAGGTCAACAATTCACTCTGAGTACTATCAATCAAGTTCACCAAGGACAAAGGTTCACTCTGAGTACTCTGTCAATAAAGTTCACCAAGGTCAGGGGTTCACTCTGAGTACTCTGTCAATCAAGTTCACCAGGGTCAAGGGTTCACTCTGAGTACTGTCAATCAAGTTCACCAAGGACAAAGGTTCACTCTGAGTACTCTGTCAATAAAGTTCACCAATGTCAAGGGTTCACTCTGAGTACTCTGTCAATCAAGTTCACCAGGGTCAAGGGTTCACTCTGAGTACTCTGTCAGTCAAGTTCACCTATGCCAGGGGTTCATTCTGAGTAATCTGCTAATCGAGTTCACCAAGAGCTTAACAAAATAACAGAAAATTCATGATTCTATAATTGTCTTTGTACACTGGTTGCTGTTTGATTTTTAAACAAAACAGGAAAAGCTTAAAAATCACCAATTAATCTTAAAATAGACTGGAAGCTAAAAACAAATCACCAATTAAGTTTAATGTAGACTGGAATGCTTAGAAATATCTCAATGTGAGTTAAGTTAAAAGAAGTATACAAGTAATCACCTCACATTGTGGCTTTAAGTTGATTATTTTAATTAAAGGTTAACAATACAATTATTTTAAATGGTTGTTAAAATTTGTAAATAATATTTGTTTTAAGAACCAAAGAAGCATACATGATAATAAGTCAATAAATGCTTTCTGTTGAAATGTACGGCTTTAAAAGTTTGGTGGAAACAAGTTTTTCTCTGGGTTGTTCTTTGGTTATTGTCTGACATACATGTATCACATATAGTGTGTTGTGTTATACATGAGATTGGTATTGGCTAAAACAATGGTTTTGATTGACAGAAAATTCTGTGTAATTTTACAATGTATATACAAAAATTCCCTCATATTATGATGCATGTCACTAAATATAGATTCAGATTTTATTCTGGTATATACATGTACAAGTGTTATGAACAACATGTCAGCCATACAGACAATAATATAAAAATAAATGCAATATCAGATGATGTTTTCATATGTAATATAACCATTAAGAACTTTGAATTTGGTCAATATGCTTTATATGGGCTTCATAAAAAGTCCATTATTGTACAATATTTTGTCATTTGGCTTTTTGATTGATCGATTGATGTCCAACAAGCAATATTTCAGCTACTTTCACGAAGCTCATTTAGTTTTTTAAAGTTATTGTAAGAAAACTATATCACGAAGGTTAGGAGTCAGTGGCGAAAAACAATTTAATGCTTTGAAATAGATATGACAAAAAAGTCCATAACCGGACAAAAAAATATAATGATGCATATCTTATTGCAGGTATATTTAGAAAGACTTTTACATTATGCTGAAATTGATATTATGCCTGCTAATTGGCGAAGAATTGTATTGGGTGCTATCTTGCTGGCTTCAAAAGTCTGGGATGACCAAGCAGTTTGGAATGTGGATTACTGTCAGATTTTAAAAGATATAGCTGTGGAAGATATGTATGTATTATTAAATATGATGTTTTTGTTGGATAAAATTAGTGCAAAACATCAAGGAAACAAACAAACACATACACAAAACAAAATGTGAAAAACCAACCTGAGTAACCTGATCTCAATAAAAACTATGCGAGGACTCAGTTGTACCTGACTAGAAATCAGTGCCTGCAGGTTCTGTCATTGAAGAGAAAAGGCTACCTTTGACTTAGCAAAAATGTCTGACCTTATTTTAGATGAATTTCCTGTAATGAGCAATAAGTCATTGTCTGTGAGTAAATATTGCAAGTGGATTTTATTTTTAAAATCATTTACTATATTCCCATTTGCTTGGGGTTGTTTATACACAGATTCACAGAGTACCCCTACATCCTCAACCTCCTCATCAGATAAAACTTTACCATGATACAGCTGAAAAATAACCTAATGTAGTTTTTATTGAAAACACATTAAAAGTTTTGCAGAAAATTCACTACTATTTTGCATCTTGACCATGGTCATTAGAAGTATTTAATCATTAAATGGAGTACAAATATCCCTAGAAGGGGGATAACTCATAAATCTGTATTTACATTTATTGTAAAAGATATGATACATGACCAAAGGAAATGTGCACAAACTATTCTGCAGTTGTTGTTTGTATGTCTGTGAAGTTTGAAACTTAATTTAAATCATTGGGTTTTATTTAAAAAAACTAAACTTTCCAAATGATGACAGGGCACAAGCTGTGTCCGTTACATGCTTGTCCTCTGTGGACAAATGGAAAACACAAAATCACCTTTGCTGCAGTGTAGCATGTAACACTACGGAGATATAGGAGGAACTAGCAGCTGGGTATGTTTGAGAAAGCTTATCTTACCTGTACTTTAGACACTGTAGACATTTTTGTGATGACGGAGCCAGAAAAATTTTCTGTATAAAGACATCACTAATAAACATTTGAGAAAAATATATAAATTACTGACAGTCAGCAACAGAGTTTTATGGAAACAATGTTCCAGATTAGAGATAAAGTTTCTGTCTATTGGAGAATACACAGTGTGATGGTTTAATCATGTGCATCTATCAAAGCAACCAGGAAGTTGTTTGTGTATTGTATTTCACAGTTTTAATGTTCCCACAAAATCCAATGAATAGTAACAATGCCACAGTAACAGTTGTCATTTCACAGCACTTTCAGTTCTTTGATTTGTCTGTTATTAATATATAATTTATGTATTTCAGAAATGATCTGGAGAGAAAATTTTTAGAAATGATAGACTTTAATATAAATGTTCCTGCTAGTGTTTATGCCAAGTATTATTTTGATCTGAGAGTTTTAGCAGATGCTAATGATCTGAGTATTCCTTTGGAGCCACTGAATAAAGAGAGGGCTATTAAATTGGAGGTGAGATTTAGTATTTTAGTGTAGAGTTATTATGAACACAGTACCAGTCAATAGTTTATGATAGTTATTGAATGTAAGACTTGCACAAAGTATATGTGGAAGTGCCTTCATTGTTTTTTGTTTATCTTTTAATAGATCAGGAGTCAATTTCACAAAAAGTCGTAAGTGTAAAATCTTTCTAGGCAGTGGTGGGGTCATAAAATACTGAAAAATCATTCTATTCTATAATGTAACACATTTGAGCAAAGATTTCAATTTTTTTAATATATTACACATCATTTTTAAAGAAAGTGAGTTATACATTAAGGTATCAGGACCACATGATAATATTTGGAGTCCCAGATGTCCATTGTTTTTCAATGGAGCATACTTCGGTAATTTTCGGCAAACACCGGAAATACTATTTGAGTAACTAACTTTTTTTGCTCAAAAC
Organism: Limnoperna fortunei; assembly: GCA_944474755.1. Lineage (NCBI taxonomy): Eukaryota > Metazoa > Mollusca > Bivalvia > Mytilida > Modiolidae > Limnoperna > Limnoperna fortunei. The sequence continues at coordinate 24,688,942 of OX104125.1, forward strand.
TGTTAACATTTACTCAAAGTAAAACAATATTTTTAATTTGCATCATTAATTGGCAATACATTTATTAAATAAAGCTGTAGAAAAATAAAATTAAACGGTAATTTATGGGTTGTATACCTTAATTTACTCTTCTACATTTTCAGGCCATGTCTACAGAGGAAACGCTTGCCAGACTGCAGAAACCATCACTGTTTAGATCCAACAGTTTAGATGGCATGATGAGTAATCCTCGACAAAGTATTGTTGTCATTTCATAATGTAATCAAATGTTGTTAAACCAAGTAATGTCTATATTTAGAACATCACATTTTACCATCCCAGTCAATATATTTATATTAATGCAATGCATTACGACTGTTGAAATTGATTCTCAGATTTTTACCTGGTGATTTCTTTCACATTTTTGTTATCAGTCATCTTGGAAAATTCTTTCAAATAAGTATTTTGTTGAATGACATTTTTTTCGTAATGGTGTAGTGTATAAAATTGAATGTTTGGCAAACTGCCAAGGGAGATAATTATGTACATTAATTTAGTTGTAACTGATACTATTTGTTCAGTTCAAGTTTTTAGTGCTGTTCTATAGTCCTAAGTCTGGAACAAGACAATTTTTATTGAAATTTCTTCCATATAAGATGGAATTATTTCCCCTTTATTAAATTTACACTTCATGTGTTTAAATAGTTTTATGTGTCCACCAGCTTTAAAATATGATATTTATTATTACTAACAATCATACACACTCCTCATACAGGCATATAAATAGTGGCTGCAAAACTAGTTTTTTTCCTGAATGTGTGAAGCGGGTCTTCACCAATAATTAAAGTTAATAGAAGTACCGAAGTACACTACAGTGCAGATAGGTTTTATTCAAACCACCCCCAATGGTCAGTCTACTAGCCTGCGTCCCCCAAGCCCCCATTGTTCAATCTACCAGACTGCATCCACCAACCCTCCATGGTCAATCTAACACCTTGCATCCACCAAGCCCCAATGGTCAGTCTACCAGCCCATGTGCACCAACCCCCAATGGTCAATCTACCAGCCTGCATCCACCAAGCCCCAATGGTCAGTCTACCAACTTGTGTCCACTGACCCCTAATGGTCCATTGTCTAATAATGAATGCAGATTCTTATCTGCCTTTTTAATGGATCATGAATGCATACCGTTAATCGGGTTATTTTGGCATCAGGATATTTTTGCGGTTTTCTCTCAAAAGCCGTGTGTTTTATTTTGGTGTGTTTAATTTTGGTGTTTTATCGAACTGATGTGTTAAATTTTGGCACCTTCGATAATTGCCCTTTAAATCGCAGTAGTGAGCAAGGTTAATATATATGATTTGTATAATATATATTGGTAAAGTATATAATTTGCGGGGACGGTGTCTATCCACTTTGAGATCCAACCATGACGACTCAACTGTGTTCATTAAATTTTATGACATTAATTAATTACCACACATATCATATAAGACCAAATGTTAATTATTGTCCTTTTGTCAGTAATTAACGATCACAGATTTAAATTTTAATCCTTTCGTATTTCAGCAGTATATCTTGATTGAATGACGATAAAGGTGTCAATTTTTTTTTATCAATAACAGTATAATTAGTAAATGATAAGCCTGACGTAATTATGTATGAATAGAAATTCACACATTGTGTTTTCTTAACAGTTTTATAAGAAAATAAGGAAATATGCATACAAATGTATACTTGTAAGTTTCCTTTATACACACTTGTGTATTACCGGTATTTTAAGCCATAGACTTTACAATATTGTCTAACCGGTAAGCTATTTTGGCGTGTCAAATATTGGTGCATGCTTTATTTTGGTGTGTTTATTTTTGGCTCTTTCACCGAAAGCGCCAAATTAGCCAAAATTAAACTACAACCAAAATAACCCGATTTATGGTAATCCACAAGGTGGTCAGGGTAGACAGATACTTAAAGTTTCGGCCAATCTCCACGCAAAGGATTCTGGATATCCTACGTCAACCACAATCACCTCTGCCATACCATTGGTTGACATTGCGAGAGATATCTCTCTCATGTCGGATACGCTTTGTGTACAAACGCAGTAACTGAAATGTAAGACTGTGTCAAAAGTGTATAAATAGACTATAAAAATTAAAAAGATCTCGTGTATTATCTTACAAATATCATTTTTTCTTTACAAACGTTACAAGCAGACGACAAATGTAAATGGGGAATGACATGTGGCAGAGGTTATATCTGGGAACCAGTTATGTTCTCTGTGCCGGAGAGTGAGTTTTTGGCCACCCCACTTTAGACAGGTTAAAAGGAAAATCCACTTGATTGTAGTATATTATGTGAATTTTTATCTCTCTGAGTGACAGGGTCAAAGGCTGTTATGATCAATTTGACCAGTTGCTAATCCAGGGTCAATGGTCATCTCTGGATATGGATTTCTGTGCAATAATGCTGGCCCCATTTTCATAAAAATTCTCAAATTGAGAATTTCCTCAAATAAAATTTTCCAGCAATCTGATTGGTCAATATTTGAGTTGATGATGAGCTCAGGAGATCCTAAAACTAGAGATGTCTATATAAATTGGGGCCCAGTTTCAATAGTGATATATGCTACAAATTGCTAAAAGGGATATTATTGTCGCCTATTACAAACAAATCAGATTTTTTTCTAGTGCCAAATGCTTTTGCTCATTATTATTCTGTTTTTTTCTTGCATGCTGCAATTAAACTTAATAATATGTAAACTGGAAATTGATATGTTACAAAATAAGTTACATTGTGAAAACAAATTTTACCTATTGCAATATGATTAGAATCGATTCACCAAATACAAATTGCTATGATCTTTTATTTGTTTGTCAAAATCAGGGTCATATATTTGCATAATGCTGTGTTATTTTTGAGTGCCTTTGTATGCGTTATTTTGACTATTCTGTTTAAATTGACATCCTTTCTCTTTCTCCTGAAGTGATTTTTGTTTGTATCCCTAATATGTTAATCAGGTTTTTTTCTCTAATGTTGGTGTAAGAATAAAAAAAAAATGTATTGGCATGATAAATGTAAATTAAAAAATAATATTTATACCCCCCGCAAACTTATATATTAATCACCCTGTCTGTCTGTCTTTCCGTCTGACCACATCCCTTGTAAGCGCAACTGTCCACACTTGTTTATCCTTCACACAGATCAGAATTGCAATGTGCACAAAACACATTGTGAATAAGGAACCCTTTAAAATTGATCAATACATAACATACCAATTTTCATTAAAAAATTACAGTTCACTCCCCTTCCAGACTATAATAGGTATAACAGATGGTGTTATTGCTCAACATGCTCAACAAGTAACATAGTTGCCATTTATTATGTACTATACATATAATACTGATTTTAATCCCCTTTGCAATATTTCCTTAAACAAAATAAACATACAATATCTACCCTACAAGCTGAAAAGATTAATACACATTTTGAATAAAGACATCACATTTGTTGCAGGTCATAAGTTCAAGCCACTTTTTTAACAAAAAGTCCTTCAACTTGTAACCAATCATAACTTTTGTACAAAACCTTTTTTGTTAAATGGGGAAGAGCTTATCATTGCCCCCTGATTATTCTGTGAGTAAGAACCAGTATCATTACACATATTTTGGAAACATTTTATGAACTGCATTCATGATACTGGCTAAATTTGCCATCACAAGGTTGATACATGTACTATAGAACATAATGCAGGTTAAACAGGAAATATGTTTTTCTGTGATAAAACTGTGAAGCTATATTTTTGAAGATTGTCTATAAATAGACATTTCAAACCTTTAAAGTTTTCTAGTAGCATCAGTATTTGAAATACATTCCTTGTTTTTTTTCATTTCTGTCAGATATCAAATAAAGCACATGATGACAAAGGTGTTCTTTATATCACTTTAAAAATTATCTCCCTTTAAATCATCAGGTTCTTCTCTATTTCAGACACAACTTAAAACATTCATAATGCTTTTATAAAAGTTTAATTATACTGCAATTTAATTTTGCTATAATCAATGCTTATATTTAAAGAAAAATGTTTGACAATCATCTTATCCATTGTTAACTATTCTATACCAAGAAAGGAAAATCTTTGTTAAAGGAATCGTATTGATAAATTTAAAAATCATATTGTTTTTTTGTACAGTGGCATTTTTGACTGAGCATTATTCCAGAAAAAATATTTATTCCCCTTTTTTAATGTGCTGACTCATATGGCTAAGAATAAAAATTTATTTAGATCACCTTACAGTTTCTTTCCACTAAATGTCAGCACATACAATTTTGTAAATATACCTTCAACACACTTCACTTCCTCCCTACAGTGTTTTTTCCAGAGTCACCCTGCCACCTATTGTGTCTTATGCAATAGGCAGTTATAGCAGGTACTGTTATTTTTAGAACGAGTATTGCATTTTAAGTGGACTTCACAGGTATCACCAGCCCTATACTGTTTGTATTCATTTATTTACTGTAATAAATTCAAGGTTTATCTCCCTTTTGTAAAGGTAATCTAAAATAATAGTGACATGACATGTAGACTATCTGTATTTAATTTCTCCACTGTTTATTATAATAACACAGTTACAACCCTCTTTACGGGGGAATATCCAAAATTGTCTGCCTGAGGGTTGTAATTGTATATTATTCAAGTTTTGGTATATTGTGGGACTCTTGTGACCTTTGGCTTTACTGAGGAAATCATGAATGAGAAGAATTCTTCTAATTCCTACGAGGACAATTGATTGGTACACATAACCTGTCCAGTGTTAATAAGTTTAGACCAGCACAATGATTGTAAGTCTAATTTTAGCTACTAACTTTTTCATTCTTTCAATATTTTTCACATTATTTGTAAAGGTTTATAATTTTGAATCAAACACATGTATTGTCATGACTATTTTAAAAATGGATGCTCATATATACATTATGGATATATTCTTCAGAAACATCAGCAGTTTTTTTTTACATCTGTACAAGAAATTTTTTAATATGCAGGTGCTGTTTCTCTCGTGTGTAGTTCATAAGATAGACTAATTTGTGTTCATATGTAGAATGTGAATTTTTTGTTGTTGACAGATTGAATCTATTATGCACGAGCAGGAGCTTTTGGCTTTTGTATTAAAACCATTGGTCCTGCAAGGTACATTTGATAAAAGTTGCAGTTAAAATAAAAAGAAAGTTTCTTTTCCATTTTCCAGTATTAGAACACAGAAATAAGAATGACCTTCCCAACAATCTTTATGGTTTTTTTAAACAGCCTGTATGTTTGTACCAGTTTTTAATTATGCTTCATGGCTTTGTGGTGCCTGCTTAATGCTAGGCCTTGTCAACAAAATTTGTATAATCTCATACTTAGTCAGTGTTGCCACGATGGGTCCAATAAGGTTTGAAAAATAATAATTTGTTAGTTAAGTTTTCAACATTTTGCCAAATTTGACTTGCTACATATAATTCTAATTGAAGTGTTTGAGAGTCTACAAAAAAAAGTTGACATGGCCTTTTGTGAGCCAAATATTTGTTCTAGTCCATTTTATGTTTGTTGTTGCTGTAGTATTAAGTTAAGCCTGGCATTATGCATTCATTATAGTCAGTGTATGAATGAACATAATTGTTTGTATTAGTACCATTTTTTGTAGACTCTAAGTCTTCATTGGCTAAAGGACTATTTGGCTTTTGTAAACTTGTAATACGAACTTGCAGAAAAAAGTCTTGAAACAAACACATTTTGAATGATTCCTTTTATATGTTTTAACAAAAATCCTATGAATTTAACCTAATTTTATTATAACATTTTTTATAGAAAATAAATCCATGAGTCATACAAATTTGACATAATACAACGTCTTTTTTGTGTAGTTAAACAAGTTTTGACAAATGTGTTAAAATTTTTGTTAAACCACGGGTTGTTGGTGTTATTTCCCACCAAATCAAGTCCAAAAGTTACCCTCCAAATATTTCATTAGACCATTAGGAAAGATTATACCACTTAATTCGGTTTTATACACTCTGAGCAGAATATAATAATACTGCATTTGATTTGCAAGTAGAATAAAATTTTCTGTAATGAAAAAGATTAATCAGTATTCTGGAAATGATCCTTGCTGTACACCAATCTTTTTACATTGATAAAACATTTAAAAAAATACATTGTTTAAAAAAATATTCAATTTTGAATGCAATAACATATATTTCACTGAATACTATACTATTACTGACTTGTACTTATAGGTGGCTATTGTGATTAATCAACATTTTTAGGATTGAGAAATACTGATAGCGACCACATGTCAGAAGTCAGTAGATTTTTTAATCAGACAAATAAAACCAACATGTCCACATGTCCTTGTCTATGGTGGCAAATAAATGAGCAGCATGATTTTTGACATGCATAAATCAGATACATTGATTAGATGATTGAGATTAAGACAGCTATTCTGATTGGCTACTGAACAATTGCATGTTTTAAGTCTATTTTTAGTGTAATACAAGTTAATATTGGATTCATCTTGACCACTTGGATTGAAACTGTGCAGTGGACATAAATAACCATATTTGATGCAATCTTAGTACTTTTAACATGACTTGAAAATAGTTTTTAGACCAATCTAAAATAAGTAAAATTATATTCATGTTATAATGCACGATACATCTTTACAATCTATAGATTTTAGTAATGAAAGCGTTTAGGTGATGAAATTCGTTTTGCATTGACTGTCTCATATTTGTATCTTTTTGATGAACAATTTAAATCATTGAGTGATTTTTGTAATGTATTTTATCATGATTGTAGATTTTCATAATTTACTGTATAATAAACTCATTGACAAGCTAATAAAAAACCTATTATATACTTGATTTTTGTTATACCCCGCTCGACAGAGTCGGGGGTATATAGTGTCCTCATGTCTGTCCGTCCTTCCATCCGTCTGTCCGTCCGTTCGTCCGTCCTCATTTGGTTTCCGGATGATAATTCAAAAAGTTTACATTCGATTTGAATGAAACTTTGGGATATTGTTATATATCAGGTTGGTAAGAAGCCTATCGATTTTAGGGGAAATCCGTCAAATTTCAAGGTTACAGTCCACGAAAAACGTTAGAAATTTTAACAAAAAAGTTGTTTTCGGACAATAACTCAAAAAGTTTACATCCGATTCTTTGGGATATTGTCATATATCAGGTTGGTAAAAAGCCGATCGGTTTTGGGGGAAATCCGTCAAATTTCAAGGTCACAGTCCACGAAAAACGTTAGAAATTTTAACAAAAAAGTTGTTTCCGGACAATAACTAAAAAAGTTTGCATCCGATTTTAATGAAACTGTGGGATATTGTTATATATTATGTTGGTTAGAAGCCTATTGATTTTTGTGGAAATCCATCAAATTTCAAGGTCACAGTCCACGAAAAACATTAGAAATTTTCACAAAAGCGGGGGTATCATTGATCGCTAGATCGGCTTTGTCTAGTTTAATTTATGCTACAATTTATGATTGGAAAACATTGAATGTTTGGATCCTATAATATCCATATAGTAATGTGACCTCTTCTGTATACAGACACCATTTTCTTTAGCTGTAAGGACAGTTTGAGACATTTTTTTGCTCACCAAAATTATCAAAGGTCATGTTACTTGGTGTATGTAATCGCTTTATGGTCGCAATGGAAAATCATGGTTTCTGATTGGCTGAAAGTAAAAGGTTGCATCTACTTTGTATAATTAATTATATAATTGGACTATGGCTTACCACAAAAAGGCTTGTCGTGGTTCTCATTTTCAATATAAGGATAAAGAGACATCTTTGGTTCCTTTTGATTGTTTTGTGTCAATAAGGCAGAACGCATTGTTACTGCAGGATTGAAGACGTTTTACATCGATTTCTTTGTTTGTACAGATCAAATTTCAAATATTACTCTATTGCGTTGCATGGTGCAGGGCAACAATGAACAATTAAGTTTTCAGTGTCAGCATTTTTCATAATTCTCTGTCTTTCGATTTGGCTTTTTATCTCACCTTAAACAAAGGGTCATTTGAGCCATTTTCATCATTTTCGTCCGTGGTCGGCAAATTGAAACCAAACTTTTGGTCATACTGTTAATTGCATTTACCTTTACAAGGTTTGTAATTTTTGTTCAGATTGAAAAAAAAACCGAAATGACCGCCACCGCAGACAACAGTTTAACATAGGACCGTATGGGAAAAATTTAGAAAAGAGTTCTCTGAAACCGATAAATCAATTAAAAACAAAACCTCACTAGTATTCATTTGCTAATCCTATACAAAGTTTGTTTTTATGCCAATCGGAAATGCCATGCAAAATGGTCGCCTCAACAAGATTTAGTTTAACATAAGGTCCTATGGGAAAAAGTTTAACAAGGCTTCAATAAAACCTGTTAACTAATTGAAACAAAATTTACTGGTAATATTTTCATAATCGTCTATAAAGTTTAGGTCTTTATGCCAATCCGAAGTTCAAAGTACCGCCACCCCAGGGCTTAGTTTAACAAAAGGATCCCATGGAAAGAGTTTTTTAAAGGCGTTTTCTCTGAAACCGGTCAACCAATTAAAACAATACTTACTTGCAATTTTGTTTAGATGATTCTCTATAAAGTTGATGTATTTATCCAAAAGTGTTAAAAGGCTTCTCTGAAACCAATTGAAACAAACAAATAAAATGGTATTCTAAGTTTGTTTGATGCCAATCTAAAATACAAAATGGTCAAAATTGCAGGATTTTGGTTGACATAGGAAAATGTTTAAAAAGAATTCTCTGAAACAAGTGAACCAATTAAAATAAAACTTGTTGACAATATTGTGTTGATGGCTCTCAATAAGTTCCCGTTTTTATGCCAATTGGAAATTCAAAATGGCAACCACCACCGCACTTGGTTTAACATAGGACCCTACGGGAAAAAAGTTTAAAGGTGTTTTCTCACAACAAACTTATCACCAGTATTTATTAGATGGTTTTCTACAAGTTTATGTGTTTTATGCTAATCGGAAATTCGAAATGGCCACTTCGCTTGGCTTAAACTTAGTTTAATACAGACCCATATGGTAAAAAAAGTTTGAAAAGGCATGTGTACCAGTTGAAACGAAACTTGTCACCAGTTTTCATTGGATGGTCCTATAAAAGAAAACTTATCCCCAGTTTTCATTGGATGGTCCTATAAAACAAAACTTGTCACCAGTTTTCATTGGATGGCCCTCTAAAAAGTTTACGTTTTTATGCCAATCGAAAATTCATTACGGCTGCCATCGCAGTAATATTTATCAGATAGTCCTCTACAATTTTTGTTATGCCTATAAGACAGTAAAGTGGCAAATATTACAGTCTAACTTAGGAATCTGCAGGAAGAATGTTCAAATGCCAATCTTGACTGAAACTGCAAACTTTAGCTGGGTAATGCCATATTGTGTGTGAATTCTTATCGGATGGTTTTCTTAAAAGTTTAATGATGGTTCTCTATAAAGTTTATTGTTAATTTGCTCGAAAATTCAAGATAGCTGCCGTTGTTGGCAATAACACAGAAACATATAGGAAAAATGTCTATAAATGCTGTCTGAAATTATTTAATCAGTGGAGACCAACCAGCAATATTCATTAGATGGTCTGAACAAAGATAATTTTATTGATGTCAGTAGAAAATTGAAAAGTACCGTAATTTAACATCAGGAAATTCCATCTTTACTGCCTATAAAAATCAGGTGAGCGATACATGTTTTTCGTGTGTTACCTGATGCAATTTTGTAAGTGACAATTATGTGCAGCAGAGATGCTAAAAATTACAGAATCAACAAGGACTAACATAATTTGTATGTGGTCAACACGGCTAAAGTTTTAGTATTATTACTTCTCCTGATCATCATTATATATCAAACACAATCCGAAGCGGAGGTTGAAAAAACTTAAGTACTAAAGAAACTGCTCACTCATGACAATATTCGTATTATGGTTATGAGTAGAATATATAAACATCCATGTGAACGATTGCTTACCACTAATCCAAGGTGCTACAAACTGCATCAACTTGTCTATCTCGGTGGCCACTTTTGTGTTTGTTTTGCATGAGTTGCTTGTGGTGGCTGTAGTTTGTAGTTCCACTTCAACTGAATGAGGATGAATGAAAGCAATAACAAAATACCGAACACTGAGGATAATGTCAAAAAAGACAATCCACAAATCAATATGTTCGAATGTCTACAAAATGTATCCTGTCACTGTACGCCATGCAGTATGCCACATCTTAAAACAAGCCTTCTTGATTCCTATATTAGTATGGCAACAAACAACAGCTTCAGCAGTCAACAGTTTAAACTCAACCAGCCAAATGTTTGTTATTCACAGAGAAGAAGGACATTCCAGCAAACACCATCTGTTACAACGTGGAATGACTGCACGATACTTATCCCGAATTTCCAGACCATTTGAAGTAAGAAGGCAGAACTTGTTAACAAAGATACTTGTATCCCTGGTATACTGATAGCGACAAAGACTTTGCAACAACTCTGAGGCAAATTTTCTTCAAACTAAATAGTCTACAGAAAATCCAGAAAAGATGGATTGTGGAGTCCAAACTTATTGTAATGATGGGGACACCGAATCAGTTTATGCTCGACTGCCCGGATTATATAGATGATAAGTGAACTTTTTCAAGACTAACGTAGTAGACAATTAATAGAAATGATCTATTCGACTGTCTTTCTATTTAATGAGTAGAAGAACCAATATATTGACTAATATTCCTTGGAACGTGACAGTTGATCGTTTATTATTTGGATTACCTAATCTCACCTACGATCAAAATGAAAGACTGTACAAAACGTTATATAAACCTTTCACCTTATAGATTTCAGCAGTGCTAAACGTCGTCGAGTTCTCCTGTTCTATATTCACACGTCACCCCACCCTACCAAATGTCATTAACATAATTGAATAATTAATTCGAAGTAGACATCCTCCTAGAGTAATTCATAATTATTGTAGCTTCGTACTCACACTCAATGGGGATTAATATAAGTTATAGTATATAGTAAGATATCCCAATTATTATACTGTATAGTGCAACTTAATGAATCAATAAAAATGTTAAAACTAAGAGTTTAGGTTAACACAGAAAAACGAATCACTAGACACAAGAATAAATGCATTAACAAGGCTCGTAAGACGAAAAATAATAACGAACAACTGCGGTACCAACGACTCAAAAGGCAATTTAGAACCGCCTTTATTAAGAGCAAGAAAGAATACTCCCAATTTTTGCATCACTTCCTTGTATCATTCGGTTAACAACGAGAATGATGCCAGGGCACTACAGTAAGGCCATGACAAGATAAAGGAATTCAATCAACAAGCATAAGATAGTAGATGTACTTTACAACATGGCTATGTAATTGAAGTAGTCGAGACAGCAATGTACATAAAGGATTGACATTATATATAGAAGCTCAATATGGGACCCATACACCAAGAACTACATTTTGTAAGCTAGGGATGGCTCTAAGATTAGCCACAAGAAGAGTTCATGGAAACTACATAACAACCAGCAGTTTCTCTCATATGCGTCATCAACTCCATGGGACTACACTTCAGACGAGACGTGGACAAACAGAAACAGTGATAATATACCGCATTGTACTCCACCTGATAGACATCACTCCGCTACTGCTGACTACAACTATCTCAATAAGATGAAACAACATGATATTTCAGGTATCAAATGCTACGACCCTGGTTTTCCAGAAATCTATCTTCTTACATAAAACCACACTCTGAAACGCTCTGCCAGCTACAATATTAGTCATCCAATCGAGTCATGATCGTTTAAGGCTGAAACTATTACAGCACACCTCCAGTCATTCAGTCAGATTATTTGCATATTCATGAAAACAAAGGTTGATGAAGTGATAGGTATAATGTAAGCATCCGTGGGTTACGCTGGCAGTCAGGGGCAATACTTAAACAAGTGTTATGTTTTACTTATATAAGTAAAACAAATTACTCAACTGTGTAAATATATTTTACTCGGTCAGTTGCGATTGGTACTTTTTTCAAATTTTCCGCGTTTTAGTCATCATACTGTTATTTTGTTTTTGATATATATGCGTGCGCAACCTTCCGTCATTAAAGTTAGAATTAAAACGTCCTAGATGTCAGTAAACTTTCGTCTTTTTAAGAAAAATGGTGAAAATCTCTTCAATTTTTGATGTCGTTGTTTGAAAAAGGAACCCATAGAATCGAAAAACGTAAACCGTCATATTTTAGTTTAGATATTTAACTTTGTATTTCGAAGATAATTATTGTTGCGCAATACGGTTTAGTGAATGCGCACATGGTTTTAAGTTCACCATCAACGCCTTGTTTTTTACTTGTATACGTAAAAAAATTGTGGTATATTAAGGGGAACTACTCCGTTTGCTTGTCCTTCAGAATACCGATTAGATTTAAAAGAATCGAAATACATTTAATTATTAATGTTATGTCCGTGAAGTAAACATCTAAAAAAATCGGAAAGGAATAATTGTTGATTTACATCGATTGTATCGAACAGAAATTTGAAAACTCAATTTTTTGGTGACGATTTTTAAAGTGGTTTTTATTATATAGACATTGACACTGATTGATATATTTAACAATTTCTACATAATTTAATACGTGACATCACACCAAATGTGATTATAAAAGGTTTTTTTTGCCATGAATAATACTTCTAAAGAAAATATTTAATATGCAAAATTATACTTTTATAATTATATAATTTATGAAAATATCAAAAGTATGCAGCCTAATATCTTGAACCATTCAAACCATCAGTATTTTTTTATATTTCTGTAGTATATTTTAATGTTATACGAATACGAAAGCTTTATTTTGATTCTGTCCATTTTTACAACACACAAGCAAGGTGAACATAAAACAAGCTACGTAAAAAGCATAAAAGGCAGACAGCATATATATAAGACATTAACAAAAGGAGACATTTGCATGCAATTACAAAAACATCACATATTAAGACAATACAAAAATTTAGCATACAATGCAAGATAAGCACATACTACATGTGTAACAATAAAACAAGGCAGACAGCACATACTAAAAATAATACTAGTAGCAACTAAATGGGACAATGAAAGCATACGAGGCATGATAAGATAAGAACACAATGACAGTAAAACAGTGAAGATACACAAACTAAAAATAACTACTAAAACTGTGACATGTGCATGCAATTGAAAAGAGAAAAAAAATATTAAGACAATAAAAGGCTTAAGCATTTAGCATCCATTTAGACGAGGACATATAAAGACACTAAAACGAGAGTATATGCATTTGTTTTATGTATGATTCATTGTGACTATGATTTGCAATAAGCTATTTGTTTGTATAAAATTGGTTAAAATTGCTTCCTCATAAGAGTAAGAAAAAATTTTACTGCAATTGCATATTTTTCTTTTCCCTGACCTTCCAAAACTTAAAATGCCAGTCCAAGAGGCATAAGGGGAGCATGTAGGTTACTGCAATACACACGCAGGGTTTACGTGTAAGTGTAAAAAGCAAAAGTAATAAAATGAGAGCTTAGCCATGAAATTAAAAAGCATATTTTAGATATAAAATCACTAAAGAAACCATAGCAATGCAATTAAAAACTATATTTTACACATAAAGTTACTCTCGAGACCTTAGTCATGCAATAAAAAGCCATATTTTGCATATAAATTCAATCCTGCACCCTTGGCAATACCATTAAAATACATATTCAACATATAAAATTAATCCTTAGTGATGGAATTAAAAAACCATATTTCACATATAAAATCAATCCAGAAAGTTTTTCAATACAATTAAAATCTATATTTAACATATAAAATCTCTAATGAGACTAAAGCAATGTAATCAAAAACCATATTTCACACATAAATCACTCTGGAGAAATTAGCCATGCAATTACAAACCATATTTTACATATAATATAAATTCTGAGACCTTATTGATGGAATTAAAACCATATTCTGTATATAAAATCAATCCTGACACCTTTGCAATACAATTAAAAAATATATTTAACATATAAAATCACTAATAAGACTATAGCAATGTAATAAAAAATCCTATGTCACATATAAAATCACTCTGGAGACATACGCGATGCAATTAAAATCCATATTTAACATATAAAATCAATCTCGAGACTTTACCAATACAACTAGAAACCATATTTCACATATAAAATCATTCCTGAAGCCAGGGTAATGCCATAAAATAAATATCTCACATATAAAATCACTCTTGATACCATAGCAATCGAAATTAAAAACCATATTTAACAAATAAAATCAATCTTGAGACTTTAGCGATGCAATTATTAACCATATTTACACATATAAAATCATTGCTAGGACCTTAGTGAGCTATAAAATTAAAAACTAAATTTTATGTATAAAATCACTCTGGGGATATTAGTGCTGGAATTAAAACCATATTTTACACATTATATCATTCCTGATACCCCAAAAAATGCAACCAAAAGGCATAGTGCAATTACAAAATTGCTTTTGGAGAATTAAATGAAGCAATTAAAAGCCATAGTACACATATGAAATCACTCTGAAGGCCCGAGGGATCCAATTTAAACCATATTTCACATATAAAATTAAAACAGTAATCTTCGCGATGCAATAAAAAACCATATTCCACAGATAAAATCAATCCAGAGACTTTGAAAATGCTATTAAAAACAATATTTTTATATATTGTTTGGGTTTGAGCTCCACTGATGAGTCTTGAGTTTTTCTATTTCAAGGTGTAGATAGCCTTAGACGGATTTGATAAAACGTTTTTAAATTTTGGTGATTAAAGCTCTTTTTACATATTGTTTGGTTTGTGCGCCATTGATGAGTCTGGATTAGACGAAACGCGCGTCTGGCGTTGGGGAAAAAAATTGTTAACCTTGGTATCTTTGACCACATTTTATTTGCAACCACTGGGTCAATGTCTCTGCTGGTGGACTGTTAGTCCGGAGGATATCACCAGCCCAGTAGTCAAACGTCGGTGCTAACAGGAAAATCATTGATTCTAACAGTGATGAAGTCATTGTCTAAATTTACTGACTAGAAATGTCACAAAATATTTCAATTCGAAGGTTTTTTTCTATTTCAAGGTGTAGATAGCCTTAGCCGGATTTGATGTGTGACAGATTTAAGTTTTTATACATTCAGATTATTTCATATTTGGCTATATCCTGATTTTACCCCGTGCTTTTACTTTTCGGGGAAGAATTTTTTTTATCCTTTAGTATCTCTTTGCTAATGAATATGTTATAAATAAAGAATAAAAGAAAGATTTCATTTTGAAAATAATTTACAATTACGTATCGTTCCATATTTAAATATCTTTAATAAAGTTTGAGATATGCATGAAAAAGTTTCATTATTTTCTTTCTTGGTACTAATTCTTCCCCAAATTTGAGTATTTTGTTTATTTTTCCCCAAAAGACCGAGCCCCTTTTTTCCTGAATTATCCCCAAAAGAGACCCTTTTCAGACACTATATTAAGCACGATTTATTAGGTAAAATATATTTTTAGGCTTTATTCTGGTATTAAAATACATTGACATATATATGTTTCTGATACTAGCCCGTAACCATTGAAATATACTGTCTTGTACTAGTATATGATCCTGATTCTACCCCGTAACTCTTAAAAACCTGTACGATATATGTACTATATATGTTCCTGATTCTACCCTGTAGCTCTTAAAAACCTGTACTATATATGTACTATATATGTTTCTGATTCTAGCCCGTAACCATTGAAATACTGTATTATATATGTTTCTCATACTTGCCCGTAACCATTGAAATATACTGTCTTGTACTAGTAGATGTTCCTGATTCTACCCTGCAATTCTTAAAAACCTGTACTATATATGTACTATATATGTTTCTGATTCTAGCTCGTAACTCTTAAAAACTTGTACTATATATTTTCCCGATTCTACCCCGTAACCATGGAAATACTGTATTATACCACGTAACTCTTAAAAACCTGTACTATATATGTACTATATATGTTCCTGATTCTACCCTGTAACTCTTAAAAACCTGTACTATATATGTACTATATATGTTTCTGATTCTAGCCCGTTACCATTGAAATACTGTCTTATATATGTTCCTGATTCCACCCCGTAGCCTTTCAAAACTGTCTTATATATGTTCCTGATTCTACCACGTAACTCTTAAAAACTGTATTATATATGTTCCTGATTCTACCCCGTAATCATTGTAATACTGTCTTACATATGTTCCTGATTCTACCCCGTAACTCTTAAAAACCTGTACTATATATGTACTATATCTGATTCTAGCCCGTAACCATTGAAATACTGTCTTATATATGTTCCTGATTCTACCCCGTAACTCTTAAAAACTGTATTTTATATGTTCCTGATTCTACCCCGTAATCATTGTAATACTGTCTTACATATTTTCCTGATTCTACCCCGTAACTCTTAAAAACCTGTACTATATATTTTTTTATTCTAGCCCGTAACCATTGAAATACTGTCTTATATATGTTCCTGATTCTACCCCCGTTACTCTTAAAAAATGTATAAAATATGTTCCTGATTCTACCCCGTAACTCTTAAAAACTTTTATATATGTTCCTGGTTCTACCCCGTAATCATTGTAATGCTGTCTTACATATGTTCCTGATTCTACCCCGTAACCCTTAAAAATTGTATTATATATGTTCCTGATTCTACCCCATAACTCTTAAAAACTGTCTTATATAATGTTCCTTACTTTTCCACGTAACTCCTAAAAACTGTAGTATATATGTTCCTGATTCTACCCCGTAACCATTGAAATACTCTCTTATATATGTTCCTAATTCTACCCCATAACCATTGAAATACTGTCTTATAAATGTTCCTGATTCTACCCCGTAACTTTTTAAAACTGTATTATATATATTCCTGATTCTACCCCGTAACCATAATTACTTGTACAATGTGTACTATATATGTTCCTGATTCTACCCCGAAACTCTTAAAAACCTGTACTATATATGTACTGTATATGTTCCTGATTCTAGCCCGTAACCATTTAAATACTGTGTTATATATGTTCCTGATTCTACCCCGTAACTCTTAGAAACCTGTACTTTATATGTACTATTTATGTTCCTGATTCTAGCCCGTAACCATTGAAAAATTGTCTTATATATGTTCCTGATTCCACCCCGTAGCCTTTCAAAACTGTCTTATATATGTTCCCGATTCTATCCCGTAACTCTTTAAAACTGTATTATATATATTCCTGATTCTACCCCGTAACCATAATTACTTGTACAATGTGTACTATATATGTTCCTGATTCTACCCCGTAACTCTTAAAAACCTGTACTATATATGAACTATATATGTTCCTGATTCTACCCTGTAACTCTTAAAAACCTGTACTATATATGTACTATATATGTTCCTGATTCTACCCTGTAACTCTTAAAAACCTGTACTATATATGTACTATATATGTTCCTGATTCTACCCCGTAACCATTGAAATACTCTCTTATACATGTTCCCAATTCTACCCCGTAACCATTGAAATATTGTCATATATGTACCTGATTCTACCCCGTAACTCTTTAAAACTGTCTTATATATGTTCCTGATTCTACCCCGTAACCATAAAGACTTGTACAATATATGTACTATATATGTTCCTGATTTTACTCCGTAACTCTTAAAAACCTGTACTATATATGTACTGTATATGTTCCTGATTCTAGCCCGTAACCATTGAAATACTGTATTATATATGTTCCTGATTCTACCCTGTAACTCTTAAAAACCTGTACTATATATGTACTATATATGTCCCTGATTCTAGCCCGTAACCATTGAAAAACTGTCTTATATATGTTCCTGATTCCACCCCGTAGCCTTTCAAAACTGTCTTATATATGTTCCTGATTCTACCCTGTAACTCTTAAAAACCTGTACTATATATGTACTATTTATGTTCCTGATTCTACCCTGTAACTCTTAAAAACCTGTACTATATATGTACTATATATGTTCCTGATTCTACCCTGTAACTCTTAAAAACCTGTACTATATATGTACTATATATGTTCCTGATTCTACCCCGTAACCATTGAAATACTCTCTTATATATGTTCCCAATTCTGCCCCGTAACCATTGAAATATTGTCATATATGTACCTGATTCTACCCCGTAACTCTTAAAACTGTATTATATATGTTCGTGATTTAACCCCGTAACTCTTAAAAACTGTTTTATATATATTCCTGATTCTACCCAGTAACCATTGTAATACTGTCTTATATATGTTCCTGATTCTACCCCGTAACTCTTAAAAACTGTATTATATATGTTCCTGATTCTACCCCGTAACTCTTTAAAACTGTATTATATATGTTCCTGATTCTACCCGTAACCATAAAAATACTGTCTTATATATGTCCCTAATTCTACCCCGTATCTCTTAAAAACTGTCTTATATATGTTCCTGATTCTATCTATGGTTGTTTAAAACATTACCTATATCTATTTTATTACCTGACATGAACAAAAATGGCAGACATCACAATACAAGCTCCATATAGACAGCCATTATAATGTTCAAGTACACAAACACGTCACAATTACTTATAAACACAGACAAAAGAAATTAATCACTATCGCTTAAAAATGTGTATTTGAATGCGGACTTGGAATAAGGGTTACTTCTTTTTGGTTTTCGTAATCTGTCTTTTTTCGCTGTGCTACATTTCAATGGTTTAAAGTCATCTGGGAAAAACAACCTTGAAACTTGATCACTATCAGAATCACTAGACAAATCTATATTTTGGGCCATTCGACTCGTTATCGCTCTCTTGCACAATTGTGATGGCATGTTGATTTTCTTTCGATGGTGGAGTCCACGTCGAAATCAAAGGTGTGGTATATGTAAACGGAGAATCTGCATTAAGCGTGAATATCTCCTTCACAAGTTCAAAAAATGCAACATATATATTTTTATGATTACACGCCGCATAATTTCGCCAAATAATTTTAGACAGGTGTTGTTCAAACATCTTTGCATTTGTTTGTTAATACGGCGAAAATGATCTTTTGCTAATTTCCATGCGCCTTCTATTCGATTAGTGCAGCAATTTACAATTTTACCAGTTTTAATGTTTTTGTAAGTTTGTTTGAATGTTGCTTTGTGACTTACAGAAAATGGTGGAAACCAAGCTCATTTAGTTTGCGATAAGCAGCCCAACTGTCAGAAAAAATTCTGGAACCAGGTGCAACATGTTTCTGTATAATTGGAATCAAAGTTTTGGCATTTATTTTATCTACCGGGTACATGATCAATCTATTAGCTTCACGTTCAGTTATACCGAAAATCCATATACGTGTTCCGGATGGGTTTCCTCTATTGTATTTTATATTGCGTCCAAATAAACTTTCATCGATTTCAACGTTACCTTTGAAAACTAAGTCTTTATACTGTTTGTAAACGTGTTCACAAAAAACCTCCCTAGTATAACTTCCCCATTTAACTGAAGTATGTTTGTACTCAATATCAGCACTGACAGCGGACTGGTGGAGTAAATGTCCGTCTAAATAGTTCTTAATAAACAACAAAAGATCTTTTATATTATAAGCAGTACCCTCGAAAAAAGAAAACTTGCGCATACCGAATTCATGTCCATTTGAACATCTAAATGAATACCCATCACTTGCTTTAGTTCTTTTGTACAATGAGCAGGGCTTTCCACATTTTGTGCACTGCAGAATTTGAACTTATAATGAATGAATCCTTAAAAATTCAAAAAATTTGTCGTCTGGTTGAGAACAAAAATTAGAGAAGCTCCACAGATTTTGACAATCCTGAATTTCAATATCCTATATAGTATTCTTTTGGAGGTGGTAGCTAGCTTGTCCATGTTTTTTCCGACCTTTCCCTCGTCCAGACATTTTAAGGAATGAAGATTCGTGAAATAAGCTTTAATTTATTCTCACCTTCTTTATTTTACTGAAAACAACTCACCTCTTATGCCAAACACGTGGATATTATTCAAAAAGCGAACAATTTACTGTACTTACAATTTTGTTAACTTTTACGCATGTTTTATTTCATTTTTCCAAATTTTAACTCATACATGTAAACTGTACTCACCTTATCTAATTGACTACAACAGGCAACCTCTTATATCAAGCCCGCGGCCATTTAAACAAAAAGTATGCAATTTAATTATTACTTACAATTTCGTTCACTTTTATGCACGTAGTGTCTAATTCTCTCATCAACATACTCATATCTGAAAATAATTCACAAACTTAAGGTTGTATAAAAACCTTAAAAACAAACTTTCCGTTAATGTAAAATGTAAATTTATATATTTTAAACTTTCTACTGTCATTTTATTAGTTGTTGGTGTTCTGACCTTTACCCAAATCCCCATACTGTACATTGGCAATCACAATTGTATTCTCATTATGCCGTCCCATCCCCATCAATTAATAAATTTAATTACTTTTTCTGGTCTAGAATAAAGCTGAAATACTAAGCTGAACGTTAAGCAACCATTCAATCTATCAATCAATGGTTACAGATATTGTAATGGACAACTTTTTAAACTGTACAGTAGAGAAGGAAAATTACCGTTGTGCTTGCCTTTGATTCGCCATATGATATCCATACATATAAGTGAATTTTCCCTCTCGGAAATATTTTATGATTGCTGCTATTTTTGGTATGTCTCCTAACTTCATTAGGGTAGCCCACTCCAGGAAGATTTCTGGGTTCAACCCATTCACTTGGACAAATGCGCACAAAATTCCACGTTCGAAATTGTTGCCGTGACTCCAGAAGAGCTCCCTTATCTTCGTCGGCCATTTCCTTGCTGGACCAATAACTCAATAATTTTTTTATTTTTAAGTGTTTCTTTCCATATCTGTGTGTAATTTACAGCCGATTAAATTTTTCATCATCGCCAAGTTTCAGTAGCGAAACCCATTGTAGAAAAAGGTTAGGACTCAACCCTTTAACTTTAACAAAAGCGCTTAATACTTCCATCTCCTGCAAATTTTTTGATGGGGTCCAGAAAAGGCGTCTTATATTTTTTGGCTAAGTTTTAGGCTCACCTATTTCAGTTTGATTCTTGACCATAAATTGTGAATTTTTGTATTCCGCTCTTTGATATTCTCCGTGCATGCCATTTCAAAATTAATAGACTTCTTAAATTACAACAGGTGAGTTGTTATCAGTGTCCGTAACTAATAAAGAAAGACCAGCACCAGTGACGTGTTAAAAAAGGCAGAAAAGGACACAATTGTGTCTGTTACTTCTGTAGATTGTAGTATCACAATCAGTAATATACATGTACAAAAGAATAAATTAATTTTTTTTAAATTCTAATATAAATCGACCTTATAATCACTCATTTAAAAGTACAGGTCATTGACCAATGGCTGAAGCTTACAACGATAAAAAGATACTATTTAATACCAATTTAAAATTCAAATATATTTTCTCTTTTCCTTATTACATGTTTACTAATATTAAATTAAATCTATTAATGTTATCATATCAATGATTTTGAAACCTTATACTTTTAAATTAGAGTTACCCTTATTTGAATGTGTTCTCGGTATATGTTTGTATTCTATATTCAACATGTACATCTATTGCTTTGTACGAGAGGATTTATATAGGCTATGCCTGCTATCCAATCCATTTCACTTTCTTGAATAAAATATGTTCAAACCTCAACGATATAAAGCAAAATGCTATGTGTTGTCGCCGTTGTAAGTGCTGCTGCCGAGGGGTTTGACGGAATTTCTCACTAATGAGACAGCGTGGTACCTATTTTTAACACATAGGAAAAACAATATTTGGTTCCCCAATTGCATGTAATATTCTACAACCTTCTCCGTCTTACAAAAAAACACAGAAAAGCAATGTCATCAGTTTCTTTGCTTCGTCCCAGAATTTTGTATATCATTAATATTTGAGCTGTATTAATAACAAAATGCGTCTATGTACCTTACGTTTACTCATTGTTATTCTTTATCTTTATTCGCACTGAATTTCGCGTATTTTTTGTTTTATTTTATTTTACTGCGTTTGTCGTCTAGATTGTATTCACATACTTATTATTAAATGGGCCGTTTTCTCTTTTCTCGTCCTCCTTCTTCCCCTACATGCGTATATTTGCCACCCATTTTGATATTTCTGTTCTTTTTGTCACAAGTCTATCCACAATTGCGTATTTTATCTATTTTATTGTGTTTTTGGTGTCGATTCTATCACCATACTAATTATTTCTGTTTGCCTTTAGGCTCAGATATCCCCTTTTCTGGTCCCAATTCTTCCCCATAATGCATTTATTTGCCCCTTATATTTCTGTATTGCTTTTTTCTTGGTCCTAATCCTTCCCCAAATGTTAGTATTTTTTTTATTCCCCCCAAAAAGACCGAGCCCCTTTTTTCTTAGTTTTCCCTAAAAGAGGCCCTTTTCAGACACTATATTAAGAATGATTTATTAGTTAAAATCTATTTTTTAATCTGGAATTAAAATGCATTTAAATATATATGTTTCTGATATTACACCGTAACCATTGGATTATACTGTCTTGTATATTGTTCCTGATTCTACCCCGTAACTCTTAAAAACTGTATTTTATATGTTCCAGATTCTACCAAGTAACCATTGAAATACTGTCTTATATATGTTCCTAATTCTACCCGGTAACCATTGAAATACTGTCTTATATATGTTCCTAATTCTACCCCGTAACCATTGAAATACTGTCTTATATATGTTCCAGATTCTACCCCGTAACCATTGAAATACTCTCTTATATATGTTCCTATTTCTACCCCGTAACCATTGAAATACTCTCTTATATATGTTCCTAATTCTACCCCGTAACCATTGAAATACTGTCTTATATATGTTCCTGATTCTACCCCGTAACTCTTAAAAACTGTATTATATATGTTCTTGATTCTACCCCGTAACCATGGAAATGCTGTATTATATATGTTCCAGATTCTACCCCGTAACCATGGAAATGATCTATTATATATGTTCCTAATTCTACCCCGTTACCATGGAAATGCTCTATTATGTATGTTCCTTATTCTACCAGGTAACCATGGAAATGCTCTATTGTATATGTTCCTGATTCTACCCCGTAAGCTTAAAAATTTGTCTTATTATGTTCCGGATTTTACTCCATAACCGTAGTAAATCTGCTAAATTTTACTAAAAGTACAAATGAAATCTTTCCTTAATTCATCAAATTTGGTTTGTCGATGAATTATAACCAGCAAAACTCATCGGGAAATTTTACCCCCTACGGGGTAGAATCAGGATATAGCCCCAAGTTTTTTTGGATAATCGGGCTTTTTCTTTACTTGCTATGAGAGCATCTTTTCGTTACTTTGTAAAGCATCTTTTTCATAGAAGCTTTGTTAACTTTATTTTAATTGGCTTAAATTTTGTTAAAGTACTTTGATTGAGCTTACTATTTTTAGCAGATCAACAACTTTTTTCGTATATAAGGCCGTGAGTTTTTCATTAAAGCGCTTTTCCATTCCAAGAGCCACATTCTTTACAGACTACTTAAGGTAGGGCGCAACTTACGTGCCTGTTGTCTATATTTATATACAGCGTGCCTGCCTTAACAACTTCTTTGTAATTTTAAAGGAAGGTAATTTTTCCACTTGAAAATGTCAAAAAAAAATAAAAAAGGTAAAAGTTAAGTGGTTTTAAGTGTCTGTCGAAAGATAGCAAGTTGACAAAGTGGACATGAATTTCTAAAATAAAAAATATCCAGTGGACAAACTTATCACGTGAGAAAATTGTCAGAACAAAAAAATGTCTTGTTAACAAACTTGTCACATGACAAAATTGTCAAGAAAAAAAATTGTCCAGAGGAAAGAAATTGTCAAAAGAAAAAAAATGTCCACTGGACAAAAATTGTCAACAGAACAAAAATGTCCAGAGGAAAAAAATGTCAAAATATTGTATAAAAAATCGTCAAAAGATCAGCCCAAGTTAACTTGGCTTGTCAAAATCTCTCCTCAAACCAGTTATAATCTCTGCTCGAAGTTAACTTAAAGCAGTCAGAATCTCTGCTTTACAAGTTAACTAGCATGTAATGTTACGACTGCACCCAACTGTAGTATCAATTACACCTATTA
This sequence comes from Limnoperna fortunei, assembly GCA_944474755.1. Taxonomy (NCBI): domain Eukaryota; kingdom Metazoa; phylum Mollusca; class Bivalvia; order Mytilida; family Modiolidae; genus Limnoperna; species Limnoperna fortunei. Next base: position 24,713,193 of record OX104125.1, read on the forward strand.
CGATCTCAGCTAAATTTGCTCCCTCAAGCGTGATACATGTACTATAGAATGTAATGCAGGTTAAACAGGATATATGGTTTTTTCTGTGATAGAACTAAAAAGCTACATTTTCAAGATTGTTTATAGATAGACATTTCAAACTTTTAAAGTTTTCTAGTAGCATCAATTTAAACTACCTTATTTGTTATGCTTCGTTTTCTGTCTGATATACATTATCAAATAAAGCGCATGATGACAAAGGTCTTATTTTTATCACGTTAGAAATTATTTCCTTTTAAATCATCAAGTTCTTCTCTATTTCAGCCACAACTAAAAACATTCATAATGTTTTTAAAAGATTAATTATACTGCAATTTAATTCTATTATATATAATCAATGCTTATATTTAAAGAAATCATTTTGCATCCATTTCTAACTATTCTATACCAAGAAAGGAAAATCTTTTGAAAACAGATCATGTTGATAAATTTAAATATCATATTGTTTTTTGTACAAATAGTTCGGCATATTTTATTGATATTCAAGAAACAAAATTATGTCGGACGTCTTTTTATTTAAAAAGTCACCACAGACTGTTAAGAATAAAAATTTATTATAATTCCATTACATTTTTTTCCAGTCAATGTCTGCATATACAATTTTATATAATTTTCATTCAAACATGCTCCCTTTCCTCCCTACAGTTTTTACCAAAATCACCCTGCCACCTATTGGGTCTTTCATAATGGGCAGTTATAGCAGGTACTGTCATTTTTTAGAACGAATATTGCGTCTTAGTGGACTTCGTTGTCACAGGTGTTACCAGCCCGGTAGCTGTTACTGTTTGTATTCATTTACTGTAATAAAATCAAGTTTGATCTCCCTTTTGTAAAGGTATTCTACAATAATATTGACATGACATGTAGACTATCTGTATTAAATTTCTGCATTCTTCATTAAAATTAAACAGTTACAACCCTCTTGACGGGGTTAATATTAAAAAATATTCCGCCCAAGGGCTGTAATTGAATACTATTCAAGTTTTGGTAAATTGTTGGCCTCCCATGACCTTTGGCTTTACTGCTGAAATCATGAATGTGAATGCAATGAAAATTGATTCGTTCACAATTCTTCTCTTGTGTTAATTTTAGACCAGTGCAAGTCTAATTATAGCTACAAACTTGTTCATTTTTTCAATTTAAATAAACACATTAATTTCAACACATGTTTTTACAGTTACAGGGTGTTTACATAAGAATTAGGTTAATTAATAAGTATGAAAGTACAACATTGATAGTTAGAATTAATTATATATTTTTCACTAATAAATAAAAAATAAATAAATAAAATAAAATGAAATATAAATAAATAAAATTATAAAATAAGTTAATAGATTATAAAATTAATAATTTTGTTTCCTCCAAAAAATTGAATCCAAATGTTAAGCATTCATTTAATTTCTTTTTAATTGAGTTTTAATTTCTTTTTAACTATGTTTAATGGGAAACTTCGCAAAACAATGAAAATTTGATACGTTATTCTTCAAATAAAAAGAAACTTTTGCCTTTTGATGTTTTATTTTATTGTCAATTGTTTAGTTTCTACATTGAATTCACCGTGTAAAAATGCACTAAATATGGTTGTGCGCCATCTTGTCACTATCTCGTCACTAGATGGGAATTACTAGAGACCACTTGACATACAAATACATTAACGTCGCCATACGATAATAACGCGAGGTTCTGCCAAGATTACGTTTCTCATTCCTGGTCTATAAGCCAAAACCGGACTTGTGTAATAACTTTTGTTTGTTTGTTTGTTTGATGGTGTTTAACGCCACTTTCAGCAATTTTTCAGCTATATCATGGCGTCCAGTTTTTATTGGGGGAGGAAGCCGGACTACCCGGAGAAAACCCCGACCTGCGGTAGGAAAACTGTCAATCCTTGTCAATTAAGGATTGGAGTCGAGTACACCCTGCCTGCAGTGAGAATCGAACCCACAATCTCAGTGTTGACAGACCACGTGATCAATAGTAGACGAACTACCTTGATGTGTAACAAGTAGTTCTACTTGGGACTACAGCATTTATGAATTTTATCCATAAATATGAATTACATTGATTCGTATTATTATTTTCAACTTATTAAAAGAAACTTTTTAACACAAAATATTTGCGAAGTTGAATATTTAAGAAATAATGGTCATTAAATGAAATATTTTTAAATACTCTGTTTTTACGCATCAAAATTTCACTTCAAGTTTAGTACATTTATCATTTTGTTATATTATTATTAATTATTATTTTTATTATTATTATTTTAACACACTGTCAAAAATTGTATGTGTGTTTATTTGTGTCAACGCGTCAGTTTTACTTTTCCTGTGACCTTGCATCTAAAGGTATTTGAAAGCTTATATACCAAATAATATCCTGTGTTCTCACACTTCTGTGTATTCAAATCATACCTGTCCTTGGCAGAAGAGGGACGCGCCGTTCTTATTTCGAATTACATGATTAACCATTAATCTGGTTGGCTTTTGAAAATGTCTGAATATCATACTTCAAAGTCGGCGTCAAATGATCTATTAATTGCAATAAACATCCTGTTTACCTGCTAATTCAGTCAATTACCCTTCATAAACTTTAAATGATTTACCTGCAAAACTTTCACGCCCAGGTACAACTGCCGTTTTAAGACGTGCAAAATTGCCACGGAATTTTATTTTATTTTTTAAAATAATTTTATAAATATATCCTTTATTTACAGTTATTATTTAGGTAAATTCTATCCAAGTTAATATATTAACAGATTAAAAATTGTGTCTAAAAGTACTTTTATTAATACAAAGAGCATTACAACATTGGACGTATTTGGTAATCTTATGTTGTCAGCTGGTCATTAGTCATCGCCACAGTTTTTATATCCTTCAAAGAGCAGTGGCAGAAAAACATATTATAACTGGATTATTTATCATATGTACTGGATAATGACATGTTATCACGTCACAATCGCAATCTCGTTGTAATACTGTCAATATGGCGGCCCCCCATATACAAAATTTTACAACCTAAAATCCACTCAAGAAGCGTAACGGTAAAGAATACAAAACATATCAATAGGCAAATTTCATTTTATTTGAAGAATAACATATCAAATTTTCATTTTTTTTTGCGAAGTTTCCCTTTAATATGAAAAATGAATACTTTACTAATAATAAGTTCTAAGAGTTTTCAAACTATTTAATTATTATGTTTGCTATTATAATTATTTAGGAGGTTACAACTCGTTAATACTATGTACCAGACATAATGATGTTAAGTTGAAATGCCCAAGCTGACACTGTGTGAGCACAGTTCCATTCCAGCAACATTGAATAAAAGGGTGGCACAAACTAGTGATTGTATCAGTTTCAAGTATGGCTAATGCACAGCTGAATATACAGTTTGTCGAGAACAGACTCGAGAACATAAACCTAGTTAACAACAACATAGTAAACACTTGAAGACATTAAACTTAGATAGCCCAACAGAGAGATGACCGCATTACAGTTTGCTGATGTTGCATCATACCTTTTGTATCTTGAGTAAAAATGTATTGACTACATATTGTGCTTGTGTGCTTATTTGTTCTTAATGTTATTTTCAATTTGTTATAAGAAGTCATGCAATTAATCAAATAAAAATGTTATGATTAAATCATTTCAAAAAGAGGCATTAAAAATGAAAAAATACAAAAAGACCTCCCTAATTTACCTTACCTGTAAAATTAATTTAGAAGATTGCTTGTATAACAATGCCAATTTGGTTTTACCTTGTTCCTCGAATGCCAACAAAATTTTACAGGTAAATTTTGGGTACATCAAAGAATGTTGGCATTCGAGGAATATACCGGTGAAATTGCTTTGTATAATTTCGCAGTCATACCGTTAATAATAGTATTCCGGATAGTGCAATCAGTACAACAAAATGATCCGGAATGCCATTTGTTAATCAAATCGTTTTCGATATTATGCACTTCTGGAATTCCAATCTTGTCAGCAGTGGCATGCTTAGGAATAAAGTGTTAAAACTAATGAAATAGGTGTTGTGGAAACATCAGTTAAAAAGCAAAGACGACATAAAAAAGTATGCAGCAAGTCAGGGAATCATTTAAATAGAGGATAATATGCATAAAACCCCAGAGTATGAACCAATCCCGGTGCTAAATTACCAGTAATGAACATCGTTGTACATCTGTCGAGAAATTTCAAATTTCAAATAAACAACATTATTGTAGCTATCGTAAATTGAAAATGGCTCCAATTGAAGGATTAAGTATAACAATGGTTGAAATGACATCTTAATTACATATATAAATTTAATGAAAGATACAAGAATAGATTACAGTTGTTCAGACATAAGCTATTCCAAAACAATACCATCCTTTGCTTACGGAACAGAATGAACAATTATCGATACGATACTAATGATCCTCAATATAGGATGCTGTACAATCACTCTAATCCGCCAGATCATGATCGGTGTTTGTCCATGAAAGAGCGCATCGCAGAAAACAATTACCATCATAATTATAGTCCCGTATTCAGCTAAAACGTGAGAAAGTGTATTTGTCTCGGTGCTATAAATTACTTGTAACATAAATAAGCCCCTAGATCCCACTCATAAATAATTAGAGATAAATAAGGAAGGCGGTGTTTATTATGGTGCGACCGATATTGAACCAATCAAATAAAACACTGATATTTGAAGCTCGTGCTTCGCGCTATCGTTTTGGAGTGAAAATCGAAATAAGATTTGATATAATTAAGGCGGAGTTTTCTGTGCATTATTGGTTCTAATTGTAGTTGGTTATTGCATGGCTGTTTTTCCTTTAGTTTAAAGACACACGTGACCTTTCACACAATATTACCAAAGTGTTTTAATTTAGAGCATACATACTCTTCAGGAGCCTACGGCAACACGTCGCTCATTGTCTGCTGTCTTTTTTTTCAAATCTTATCTGGAAAAGAAGGGTGCGGATTATACGTAAATAAGTACTCTGTAGCATTTTTTTCTTCCAGTTTATTGTTGAAAAAGGCGTCTTCTCAGATCTATGGCAGACGACGTCATACAGCTAAAATATACACCACCGATTTGAAGGTTCTTATAAATCTATGGCGCATACGTCATAAACGGTTCAAATCGATAGTACATTTTTGTTGCTAAAAATCTGCAAACTACAAACCAAATGAACGCAACATCAAGTTGTCTATGTAAGATAAGATGTATACAAACTTGTGAAATGTCCAACGAAATAAATAAAAAGAAAGATTTGTAACATCTGGTGTCAATGTTTTTAGCAATCTAGTTACGTAAAATTCAAATAGACATACATTTTATGTTAAAAGGATTCTATGCTGTAATACTGTTAAGCAAACAATCAAACAAAAGACGTTTCTAAAAAGCTTATTATGACTGCAATCAATTAAAAGCATATGTTACCAAATTGAACAATTTTCCCTTTTCATTCAAAAATAATTCAAAAGCGACGGTTTTTAGCATATTTTCAATTTTCATATCAGGAATGTTTTCAATGCTTCAATTCTATGCGCATAATCAAATGTTAATACTGCATGATCTGGAACTCGACTTTTAATTCCTATAAGTGGTAGCAGAATTTTGTTTTTTTGAAAAAAATCGTCACAATACAGAATATTAAAATCTATACAATTCAGCAAGATGTCATGAGAGTCAATACGTAGTCGATTACAATTTATTCGATTCTTCACCGAAGCTCCCGTATAATACGCAGAATTTACTAGCAGACATTCGGAAAAAACCGAAGGTTGGATAATTTCTCCGGGTACTACGGCTTCCTCCCACATAAAAACTGGACGTAATGATACAGCTGAAAAATTGCAGAAACAACATTCAAACAAAACAAAACAAACATACTAATTTGAGCATAATAGTAAATGACTTGGAAGCACGTGATTTACACTTGTGCGCTTGAGTTACCAACTGAACTACACTAGTTTCAAACATTGTAGTCTTAACGTCGGTCCAAGTTGTCTTGAGTTTTAATGCCGCATCGTTTGTTTTGTTTGCAATAGATTTCCGCGAGTATGTGTGTCTATCCATGTCCGAATGTAAACTTGATCTGAATAATATTTTAATATGATTTATAAATATTTTTTGATGTTTTAATTAATTGACAAATATGTTAGATAGAATGTCATGATCAGAATAAAGCAAATATTTTAAAGTGATCCGCCAGAAAACGTCTGCAAATAAAATATCAACTTAATCGAGAGAGTAAATCAACTTCTTGTAGGTGAGAGATTTGAATGAAGCTTTAAAGCTAATATAATTGTTTTCATTCTTGATAGAAATCAGCGTTTTACAATTTTACCTTTAGGCTGCTACATGGTTGAAATCATTAATCGACTCGTTATAAGAGTTATTGTCATCAGTTGATTAGTTCTTTTTTGCTCGTTCGCCCCTCAATAAACAGCAAATACTCTCTCTATCTCGCTCTCTTGCATCTTATTTCTATGGACTGTATCCTTTTTTGTTGAAAAACTTCGAAATCTTTAATAAGTTTTAGGGGTTGAATTGTAATGATTATATAATCGACCACAAATGTTTACTTGTTGGTTTTCCGATAGCAACCATTTCAACTCTACCATTTAGAACAAAAAAATGTTTTGTTAACAGAATTCAATTAATTTTCTCTCATAGTTATTTTCAATACAATCAGGACTATATCGTTGTTTGGATATATTTAGATTTTCTAAATATAAGAAATATCAGTAAAGTTATTTATAAAATTAGAGTAATGAATATTGTTTTCAGTTTTTATAATGAAAAACACAATTATTACATTGCAATTCATCACACTCATTTAATTTGCTTTCTGTTAAAAAAAAACAATATCATAATCGTCTAATAGTAATTTAAATTCAGGATAAAGTATTTTATTTCTAATACCACAAACGTTTAATGACAATATGTTTATACAATTTATATTTAACATTTGGGTTTTCTCGGGAGTATTCAGATAAGAGTCGACGTTTTCACTGGATTATTTAATGTTTCATTGAAAACTCCTCCACTGACCTCGTATGAGACTATTTCTTATTAGACTGTGATTCTGTATGTTCAATTTCGAATTTAGTTTTTATTTTTGACGGGCTCCATGTTTTTTCGTATTTTTGTATGTTTGGTCTGTTTATATCGGACCTTACTGTTCTGAAAATTCTTTTCCGTCAATAAAAAAACAGTCTTTGTTGAAGACGTTTTTCTTTTATTACTCACTTCAAGTAGCATGTTTACTTTAATTCTGTTTCCGTTTTGAATAATATATCCATAATCCTTGTATTGTGTGTCGTAACAAATGTGTCTTTTTATATGGAAACTTAGATAACAAAACCTTTCATTATGTTTTCAAAGGAAATGTTGCTTCATTCAAGCGCTGGTCCCTATAGCAGAGCGTAGACATTGTTGATAAAACTGTTGATTTAATTAAAATATTATATTGCAGTACATTTCCTGAAGAGGAAAATCAAATTATCGGTGAATGGATAGTTTATATCCTACTTTGATTTATCAAATGCGTCACAAGCTGTTCTCACTGCTGACAGAATTTCTTCTATTGGAAAGTTAGTTAACATTTGACCTACGCCAAAGCTGCAAAATAGGCAATGGTTTTATTGTTTCTATTATCTATGATATTGGAGGAATCTCTGATATAGGTATAGTGTACCTTGAAAATTGGTACAAAACAATAATTTAAATACCGACTTGTGTGTTCTGTTACCGTGTCAATCTGGGGAGGGGAAGGACGCCCGGGTGGGACTATTTTTATAAATATTAAATCCATTTTTCATGACTTTATAATATTTAAATTGTGTATTTTTTGTTAATAAATACATGTGTCCCGGTCTATTTATTTTCTAGCTCCTGAACAAGTACCGGAATAAAATTTCATCAATTTAGTTTTGCGTATCCGTTCGTAGAAATGATCTTGCATTACATCGGTTAGGATAGCGCCAACCACAGTGACGCTGTCCAGATTGAAGACCACCTAAAATATCGATCGTCCACCGAGTCCAAAGATCAAATTGTTCTTTTAACATACCATGTATGCCTGTTTGGTTTTTACGTGATTAGATTGCAAAAAAACATACATTGACACCAGATGCTTCAAATCATGTGGTTCTTTTTATGTATTAACTTTAAAACTTCACGTAACTGTGTAGTAAAGCTATAATTTGAAAAGTCAAAGTTTTAAGAGTGTATTCAGATTAAATCTTAAAAGTTCTGTAGTATAAAGATACATGTACCATTGATTTTATTACATTTTACATTATACATGTATATTGATAATCCTTATAAATGGTATTTTTTTCTTTTTTACAGGTTATTTTTACTTTTATATCAAACGAAAGCCAACATCTACTTACGCTATCTTCCAACAATCAATATTGTCATTTCATTTATTTGAAATTTTATAATTCTACAAAATTACTAGAAATACCTTACTTACATTTGGCACTTAGCAATGTCAATTAACCTTTACATTTTCATTTTTGACTAATTTAAGATTATATGTTTGCATCAATCCTATGCCAATCTTTTTCTTTGTAAATTGTATATAGACCCGTCATCATCAAGGATTGTCCTTGATTAGGCTTAATAAATTTATTTAATAAGTTATAATGGTAATTTCATTAAATATCTTACTACAAACCACATAGCCTGGTATGAGATGCCAGTTTTTCATAAGTTATTTGTGTTATTGATTTACGCATGGATTATATTTGGTTACCCTTACATAAGATATACCATCTTTACGCTTTTCTGCACTGATTAAAATTGAAGTATCATTGCTTCGTTGAAAAAAAGTGTAATTTCTGCTTATTTATATCCGCTCTTATCAAATTCAATCTGAATGAATGACTTATTCTCATAAACTTTAATAGTTACAGAAAAGATAATAACAATTAATAACATACAACATGAGTGAGATAAAGAATCATCTTTAACCAGGAGGTACTTTTATTTATAATTTTTATGAATCTGCATAGTATTTCTAATAAAACAACTCTTTAAGAGAACATTTCATCAGTTAAGTAAATTTAAAAACATTTAGGTTTCTATGACAATACCTGGGTAAGTATTGTTGTCGTTCTTTAACAAATTATTCAAATGACATAATGTAATGGCACTCGTCACGAATGTCTTTGGAGTCATATATAATGCAGCCTCTATCGTGTCTGTGGAGACCCTGCCACCCACTCGTCTTAACTGGAAGGCGGTGATTTCCACATCTGTATTTATAGAAAATATATACATAGTTGACAGGTAATAAAGAGATGTAATTTTCTAACATGAAATAATTTTAAAATATTTAATAACTAGTTACTTTTGAAGATACATTTAATAGAGAAAACCACTCTTGTTTGAACTGATCTGATAACCTTTGTTCAACACAACACACAATCCATTGCTTATTAAACAGATTAGGATTGATTCATACAAACCACAAGTACCAAAAATATTTTTTATAAATGTAACCAATTATGTTTAAATATACCGTTATAAACATCTTTACAGATGATTTTATACATCAAGTATGCCATTTGTATGTCTTTTCAATTCAGTACGCGACATCAATAACTAATCATGCGTAATTCGACCCTTTTAACCAAAGGATATCTTCCTAGTCGCAAACTATAAAGTTTGATGTTGATTGTTTTAATGTAAAATATTTTTGCAAAAGCGTAAATGCACACGTTCGAGAATATCTAAAATTTTAAACCCCCATATTTCAGATCCATCTAGGAGGATAGGAGCGACATTTTTGTTGAACATTTCTAATTGACATTTGAAAAGATGGATTGTTTCGTTTACATTTTTTCATAGATTTTAAAGCTTTTCTTGTAAGTATTTTTGTGTTTAGAAAAGATCCATCTTTTGTAAACAGGATTCCGAGATATTAGTTTTACTTGTATTTATTTTCAATTTTTTATTTTTCACAATATTCTGAAAAAGTGTTTAAAAATAGTTGAAAATCGTCATTGGTTTCCGTCAATAATATCATGTCGTCAGCATATAAAAGAAGAAAATTTGAAGTAAAGTGATAATCATTTAAATATCTGAACGAATCTAGTAAACACCTTTAAGTTTGGCATTTTGGAGATATTCCTGAATGTCATATAAATATAATGAAAACAAGAGAGTAGAAAAAGATGTTCTTCTTGTCTGACTCCTATTTTGCAGACAAATTCATCAGAGATTGAGTCGTTATGCAATATACGAGTCATAACATTGTCATACATATTTTAAATAACTCGTAGACATTTACCATTAACACTATTCTGAACTAATTTGAAGAGTAGAGAATTTCTAGAAACCCACTGTCCCGGGATCGATTAGTGTTTATTATTTTTGTTTCTTTCTTCCTTTTTTTATTTAAAGGCGAATAACTGCAAAAAGTATAGCAATAACGCTGATAATGAACAAACCGGCCGCAAAAGGTGGGTAGCTGTTGCTGCTAATTCATTTTAAAGCCTTTTTTTGAGAATTAAACTTAAAAATAACTGGAGAATGTAATCTCACTTAATTGAACACACCGAAGCACACAAAGTAGGGGGAGGGAGTGTTCGTTCGACTACCGTTTTATTTATTCAATAAATTTACAGAAGACGTTTTCTGAATGCAAACTGTTGCCTGTCTTCCAGAGGGTGAAAGAGTGGTCGCTTTATACAGGTGGTTGCGTTTAACAGATCATTTTAATCACATGTGTACCTATGGTCCATTTTTCATTGGTGATCGTAGTATACAGGTGACCAATGAAACCAGATTGTTTCATATGCTCCAGACAGTGTAATTTGCTAGAGAGTGAAATGTGCTTAAGGTGGTCACTTTATACAGATATGGTTGCATTTAACAGGTCATTTTAAGCACATGTGTACCTATCGTCCATTTTTCGTGAGTGGTCGCAATATACAGGTGAACGATGAAACAAGGTGGTTGCATGTGCTCCAGACAGTGTAATGTGGTAGAGTTATACTGTTGGTTGCATACTAAAGGTCAATTTAACTAATTTTCATTGGTGGTCGCTTAGTACAAGTGCTTTCTAAAAAGATGTGTTTTTGACACCGCTGTGTTAAAAATGTTTAAGAAGCCTTATTGTTTTTTTTTCTGTTTATTTTTTTTTCCGACAAGTTTTCTTACCCCATTATAAATTATGTTTCGCGACATGTCGAAATGATTTTTTGTACCATGGATTTATTAGACATTACGCTTTCGCACTTAAATATGGCACACTGAAATTTTTTCTTTACGGAGTAATTTCGCCTGTCACAACAACGCTTGTGTGCATATAAACGATAAACATATCGTGCAAAGGATTTTGATGACTCCTTATACGAGTTGTTTCCTCTTTTTTATCTCAAGTATATTTTGTATCTTTGTAACTCATGAACCAGAGGTGATAGAGACTTAGTGGTTTTCACTATTGGTCATCACTGACCTTGACCTTAAAAAGGTCACAAGGTCAAATGTCAAGGTCACATTTTAGTTTTTAAGTTAACCTTTTATTGTGTGCGGATCTCCTCATTAACCATAATAAATACAAATAATAAAAACTGAAACCTTTACCAAATTATAGATCATATTAAAGTCTTGAAAAGATCATTTTTAAATTGACGTTTTGTAAGAGTTATCTCACCTAGACCAACGTAATGTATTGTAAGTTGTATTATATTATTATATCTCAGTAACTATAACAGATATTTCCATGAAACCTTTCATTATTTGTCATTATTGACCTTTACCATGAAAATTGACCTAATGCCACATGTCAAGGTTACTTTCTAAATTTTTACATTGTCTCGTCATCGTTATTCCCTTGAAACGGTAAAAGATAGGAAATAAGTTATAATGGGTAAAATGTCGGCTTCATAAAGGCGCAATTTGGAAAATATCTGACTTCATCTTATTTACATTTACAACCATGGATAATTAGTTTTTTATTAGTAACTTATCAACTATTGATAGTAGAGGCATGGGGTCTTCACCAAAGACCATTATGGCCCTTGACCTTGAAAACAAATACAAGGTCAAAAGGTCAAGGTCATCTTATTTTTTGTATTTATTATAAGTAGCAATATCTCAACTATATAAGTGATTTTGATATAAGGTCTTCAACATTGATCATTGTTGGTATTTAGCATGTTCAAGCTGTAAAAGGTCAAGGTCAAAGTCCTATTTTGATAATTTTTTTATTTTTTTATGTATGTTAAGTGGCTTATTATTATAAATGTTTATTGTTTATCCATAGTATATGCATAGATCAAAGGATCAGTTGTCAAAGTCATTAAAGTTTCCTTACGTCCTATTTAATTACCTTTCTTATTTTAACGGGTATTTAAGTAGTTTTCTATCCATTTTGTACCTATTATTTGCTATAGACAAATTACTAACGTTGTATAGCTTTTTAGTTTCAATGTCATTTATTTTAGGTGTTCTTTTAAAGTGGAAAGCCTATTAATCGTAAGAACGATTGATGTAACACACGATTGAACCTATATTTCATATTTACATTTCTTTATGGTATTTGTTTTACTAGTTGTAATCTTCTTTATTGCATAATATTTCTGCTTTAATGAGGCATTGTAAGTTGTTTTAACTTTTGGTCCTAGCCATTTCTTTTATTATTGAGACAATAAAATATGTTAAAAGTAATATCATAATGTTATTATATAGATAGAGATGAAATATCGAATTTTCCGAGTGACAGAAATCACGGTAAATCACATGTGAAAATTATCGCTTATTTTCACTCTTGGGTTTTTTCCCGCCAAAATGTCTATCTATGTTTGTACTATACAGATAGTCATCCGTCGTTCATGAAATTAAGGATTAAGCATTACAATTTTACGAAAACAATTTTGATCTACATAAAAAATAGGATAATCAATTAGGCATCGTGAATATCGAAAATGACGCATAGTCTACAAGTTCCGCGCACTCGTTTAATCAGATGCGTTATGCGGCACTCGTGATCATATTTTGGATATTCACTCCGCCCAATTAATTATCTTATAATTCTTAATGCACGACCAATTTATTGTCCTTCATATCTGCTGTTTTCGCATATTTTCGTTGTCCAGATATATCTTCACCCGTAAAGCAACATGGGAAAGGAGGTGAGTGCATTAGGTGCGATAGCACCCCGCCTTTACAAAGAAGTATTTTTTGTTACAGAGAATCGAAATTTTATAGCCAAATGTAATATTTCAACTTCAGTATCATAGAATTCAGACGGCAGCCTGTCATAAATTATAAATTATATTTTCAGTATCATAGCGTGTGAAGCCTAGTTCTTATGTAGTTCCCTTTAAAAAAATCTCACATCTATCAATCCTTTCCACTGCACCACCATTGTCCTTGAGTCTATCATAAGGCTATGATAAAATGTAACCAGTTAAAAAAAATAGATACACCATAAATGACGTAACTTTTACAAAAGAACAAGATTTATAATGTGAAGAAGTAGAGTGTCGATTAATTTGTCCTTTTGATTGACAGATTACAACATAGTGTAATTGTCACTTTGGACTTGTGTCGAGATATTTACATGCTGACACAATTCGGCAATGCATGTGCTCACAATATGAGTATATTTATTCTATAGAACTACATGTATTTTGATTTTTTGTTTGATAGCTTGATTCATTTACGATGGATGGATTTGAAAATTTATTACAATTAAATCGATGACAACATTTGGTTACATAACCTTTATATACTAATAAATAACGCCCTTTAATAAGTAAGAGTTGATCATGAAAACAACTGTAATCGAATGAAATGAATAGTCATCAACGCTGCGTTCTCATCTCGTTTGTTTTTTATGGGTTTATTATTTTTGGATTCATAAAACTAGAAAAACTCATACTTATAGACGTCAGTCCGTTTAAGTTCAATCCGAAATATGGTAAGTAAATAACAGTGCTAAAAACTGCATTTTATTTGTTGGAAAGTTAATAATAATAGTAATATTAGATTTTTGAAACACAGTGATTTCGAATAGCTTGAATGTTTATGTTATAAGCCTCGAGCGTGGGAAGACTTAAGCCAATTAATTAAGGATTTTATTTATCCTTCTCTTAATAAAAGACTATTCGTGTCGAGTGCAACATTGTTTGTCGTCGAGAGTTTAATTAATAAAAACCCACATTCTAATGCAATTCTTTATGTTACGTCAATTACGTCAATTATGATTTGACATCGTTAAAAATTGCATGGCATCAATTCCACGATTGATGCCGTCAAATGTCAGCGCAAGCTCAGACGTAATTGCTGGTAAATAACAAAAAACCCCATTTTAATCAGTTAATTTAGTTTTTTTTAAGACGTAGCACTGTAATAGAGGTAACCATAATCAATGTGAAGATTTGGGGCATCCATTGGTGATTTGATGGTTTGTAATATCCGTTTACTGGCTTCGCTTACGCGTCGCAGGTAAACTTAATTTCCGACCATCAAATCATCAATTTATGCCGGCAAATCTTCAAATACAATACTAGTTAATTCCTAAATACCATTGTACTTCCTGTTATTTGTTTTTCGTTAATTTTTTTGGTTTATATATTCTTTATATTTTTTCATGGAACATAACTTTCCTTGAAAAAGACATAACATGAACAAATAATAAAGAATATATACACCAGAGAAATTAACGAAAAACAAATAGCAGGAAGTACAATGTAAACAAAATACATTTGGAATCTTTTAGACTTTAAAGCTAAAGGTAAAATTGCAAAAAAGAAACTACAACTGCTCAATAATTCTATCACAACAAGATACTGTTGTAATATTTTGGCGTCCAGTTTTTATTGGGAAGAAATCGGGAGGAAACACCGACCGTCAGTAGAAAAATGGGAATACTTAGGATTGACTCCATGATCTGTCCCCAGTGAGACTCGAACCTGCAACCTCAGTGTAGACATGTACGTAATCAATAGAAAATGAATTACTACCTTAATTCCTCGGGCAGGGAGTCCACCAAACTAGAGGCTTCAGTACATTATTAGTTTCTTAATATAAATGCTAACCGAATCCGGGCTTTCTTCGTGTACATGTACTTCGGCTTCCTTTCCAAAAAAAGCTGAATGACATGGTATAGCTAAAGTATTGCTGAATGTTGCGCTAAACACCACGCAAACGAACAAGCACAATTAAATAACAGGACAGACAAAGCAAAAGTTATTTATATTCTTTATTAATTCAGCTATTCTGCTTTTGTCGAATTAAACACGGAGAAATAATCATGAAACTTTTTGCTTTTAGAAATTCAAACATAAGGCGTTTTTTAAATAACCAAGGAAGGTAACTGCTCATGTCCGCGTGATGTTCTGAAAATATTAAACGAAATATTTTGTATTAAGTTTGAATATTCATAAACTGAATTCCCTAAAGTTAAGTAGATAGAACAACTACCTACTCTACTCGACAACCTGTTTTAAAAAATTAAAAATTTAGCACGATAAAGGAAAATTGTTTAAAATCAACAGTTGTTTTTACAAGTTTTACTGTCGTGGCTGGATGCGAACGATTTTTCGTTTTTACGCTCAAAATTTTGCGTGTTTACGTTTTTTGTTGTAAATATTAAATGTGAAAACGAGACATGGCTGCATCGGGGCACCAAACTTGACTTATTTTTTACTTTTATCTTACAGATACAGAAAAGTTTCTCGTGCAAGATCCATTCCAAAACAAATCCTCCAATGCCATGTCTTTAAACGAACGTGCAATACATATTGAATCAAACTTACACAATAATTCAAAATCATTGAAATATTTGCCAATCACCCAGTCTAAATCTAAATTCTTTAAAACAAAAGAATGAAACTTTAAGATGTCCCAACGACAATGGCGATAATTGGAATTTCACTTGTACTGTGCAGTGTGCAAATGAACCTCCGGGTATGAGGATCGCATACAAATTCATATTGATTGTACTAATCCTAAACCAGTTGCAAGATTTATTAAAGTTAAAACTTCAGAGACAATTCAGATGTTACCAGAGAATTCTGAATGTTTATTAGATTATATACAGCAAAGCTGTTACGATGGAAATCTTGTACCAAATTTAGCTCATTACATTTGGTTTTCAAAACGACAAATGAATTTTTACCATTTATTAAGTGTTCTGAGTGCCAGCAAATTTTTAAAACCTTGCTTGATTTTAATTCACGGCAATTTTAAAACAGATGGAGTATATTGGCAATATTTGTTGACACGAGTACCCAATATAATACATGTCTACCGAAATCCACCGGAAACGGTATTTGGAATACCACTTGCACATAATGAGCATAAAGCAGACATTGGACGAATAGAGGCATTACAATATAAGTGCAAAGTATTCACAGATTCTACAGAAATACAAATAGTATTATTTGTTTGTTTAAATGGGGTTTAACACCACTTTCAGGATTATTGTTTGAAGCTACATAAGGGTATCTAATTTTTATCAGGGTGAAAGTCTGAAAATTCAGAAAAAACTCTAGACATTAGGGAGTAAATTCTTGTCATTCAAGATTGGAATGGGACATACCCTTCCCAAAGTCATTCTGGAACACAAACTCAGTGTTATCGCAATGGTAATCAAAAGTGGATAAAAATTGAGAACGTGTTGAAAATGGGTTAACCTTTATCAAAGAATTAATTATTACGGTAGTATACCGATATGGCTTAGAACGTTTTGTCTGCATTCGTATGAGTTTAAAAGGCGCGACCAAAAAGGATTGTCAGATCATTGTACTTAATGTATGTTGTTACAACATGTACCAGTCTCATGCTCAAACAAAAAATGTTGGACAGAAAATATGATATTCTCTACTAAATTACGATTCGTATGTATTTAATTTTATGAAATTTGTCTATGAGAATTAATTCAAATATGTTTGATTGTCCCTGTAAAAATGTGTAGGTTTTCTATTCACATTTTTTACTTTTTACACTTATTACGATATTTACTTAGGAACAATTCTTTTAATGTTTAATTCGTTTGCTGCCACAGTGAAATAACTGATCAAATTAGTTTATCTTAAACAAACATTTTTCTAAAATTTATATTTTTATTTGTTATTGTGCGACTGAGCTTCACAAAATGAAAATCGATAGCGAGTAATAGATAGAATTTTAATGAAATTTATAACAGATGACAGAAAAATATGTAAAACATCTAATGTATAAGACTACCTTTGACTTGATATAACATAAACTATATCGATTCGATTGGTTCATCATAAAGCCACGTACGCAATCATTGACATAAAAATGATCATAGTGCACTGCGAAATGCTTCTTTTAAGGAGACTAATGACAAATTAACACACGGTATAGACAAGTACTGATACGATACGAAAGACAGACACAAACAGCAAAAATAAAAATTAAAAAACCCTCTCCAAAAGAAGGCATGAAACCAGATGCATTGGAAGTGTTAGCGTTTCTTGCATAATAAGCGACATGCCTAGAGTACAATAAAATTTCGAGACGTGTTTGAGCCGAGCACATTTCAGAATAAATATGTGACACTTACAATGTACCACTTGTAACTATCAACAAATTTATCACGTTGATCATTAAATGTCTTCTTTTGTATCTTTTCAGTATTTGGAGGAATATACATAGATACGGACGAAATTATATTGAAGTCTCTGGATAATCTGAGGGCTTTTCCATTTACACTTAGTCATGCATTTGACTACAATCTTAGTAATGGACTCATTATTTCAAAGCAAAATGCAACATTTCTAAATTTGTGGTTATCACAGTACAAAACATATAACGGTAAACAATGGGGATTTCATTCAACAATTGTTCCTTTTCAACTGTCTAAAAAGTATCCGGATTTAATCCATGTAGAAGACAAAACATTTGTAAGACCAAATGGGATGGAACTACCTTTACTATTTAAAAGGAACTTTAATTGGTCTAAAAATTATGCAATCCACTTATTTATACGTTTTTATAAATCTCAACACAATGTTCATGACATCAGATATTTAAATACAACTATTGGCTCTGTAGCTAGACACGTGATATACGAGAGCAAAGATCTTTGTAAAAATTAAAACATAAACAAACATTTTTATATTAATCTAAAAAACATATAATAAAAGTGTATACATTATACATTATGTTTACTATTGAATATAGCATTGATTGTTATTTGTGACGGTTTCTAGTGATACGATATTTGATAGGGTTGTCAGGTTGGCATACAAAAAGAATGACAACATAGTCCGTGACGGCTTTGGCAACATTTTCTGTCCCTACATCTATATTCAATCATCAGTCAAAATTTCAGTGTTACCATTCAAAAGCTCAATTATATTTCCCAATTCAATAATTGTTTTCGTTTAAGTATTTTCATTGTGAAAATGTCTGAAATACTGAACGTTTAGCAACTGTTCAATCAACCAACCAATTCAGTTTTGTAATATATCAGAAGTAGATAAAGCGCACTCAATAGAAGTTTCCACCATTCATTTATCCAAGATATTTTAACCACTATGCAATGCAGTCTACAACAACAACCTACTGTTAAAATCTTACCCTTATATTGCATACAGTTCTCGTATTATTCCAAAGCCAATTTGCTTTTCCCACTAATGCAAGAAGCTAAGAAGAACTGCTTTGCAAAAGCGACGGTTAAATAAGAACTTTTCTTCAGACATCTTGAAACATTTCTTTTAGAATTTAATTATTAAGCAGTTTGGAAATTCTTCATACCCCTGCATAATCTGTAACTATATAATACGAGTACACGCTTGCTTTCATGTCAGTTTACTGAGAGAGGCCTTAAAGTCGCTCTCAGAAACAGAAATGTAAGTGACGAAAATCCAATACAAAACATAGATACCCATGTACCGCAAAGTTGCAGTCAGTTAGCGCCTGCTTCTGTTTAAACACCCTTCGAGTAACTCATTATTATGTCTAAGAAATTCCAGGAATACGGAATTCTACCTAATACTTTACAAAAATGTCTACTTGTATTTGCAAATTTCCTCTTCCAGATAAAACAAGTATAAGTTCAACTTATTGAACTAATTTTAACCAGTCTGCGATGTATCATATTGCATCCATAGGTCCTAAAGTCTCTAACGCCCTTATTTGATAATAGGTATTTTTAAATACTAAATAATGCCAAGGGCTTTCAATTGAAGCCGTTAGGCGGCGGATTTCTTCGCCTATATCACAGAAAACTGCCGGCTACTTTTTTCAAATGTGTACCTTTAAAAATCGGCAAATTTTTGTACTTGTTAAAAATTGCTATGTCAACACTTAGGGGTTTTCCTATTTCTATTTTAAAACTTCCTCTTATCCACGACTTCGGTCTAAGTCTCAACTTAATTGTAACTAAGAGTAAAGGGAGATCAAGGAAACTAGTTGAGAGCATTCCAAAAACAATCCGTAAGGAGATTTGTGATTGGCTAAAAGACGATCTATTTTTAATGTTTATAATGAAAGATGAAACGAAGGCTAACAGACCTAAGTCTGTAGTTAAAGCGACAGAAAAAGATGTACTTTCATGTTTGATGAATGGCAAAAGTTGCAGCGAATAAAAAATATTTTTTAATGCAATAAACCTGTCAAACACTCATCAATTCCTCTTGGAACACTCGGCATGATATGACCCACATGTTAAGGAAGGTCTTAAGTCTGAGGACGAGAACTTAACTGAACATTGATAAATGGGGACATTATGTGTCAAAATTCAGCATTTCTAGTTCTGTTATCACCTTAAAAGTGTACATAAAGATAGAACTGTACATAATAAAACAGCAAGTAAACCTGATCATGTGATGCAACCCGTTTTAAAAATCAGACAACTTACATCATAAATTGGTTACAAAATTAGGGAAGTTTAATGGTTCAAGTGTTTCAATAATTGTATAAAAATACTTTCTGAAATACAATTTATCTTTCTTAAATTATATTTCCTCTGTGTTTGTTGTTTGTTATTTAATTTTGTTAACTGGGTTGACACTTTTGAAAGCAGAAAGAAACAAATTAATGGTAAGTAAAATTCACCTTGTCCAGTCGCATGAGTGTGCTTCAATAATGTGATGATGGCTTTTAACATAGATTAGAATTCAGCAGTGTGGCTCTTAACAATGCAGTTATTTTGAAGAATTGTATGCTTAGCCTAATTTCTTTCTCAAAACTGACACATCTATTCTGGGAATAAAAGTTACCCTTTGGTAAAACTCAAAATTTTCTTTTCTTCAAAACATTTATGTGAATATTGGTATAAATGGTGACAGCACTTATATTAACGTTTTGTAATTTTTCAATAAACTGAGTTCTACCAGAGGTTAATTGTTTTCTTAAAAAACTCTAAGATTATGCTCTTATCTGTCCTCTGCTATTCTATAAGTTTATACTCTACATATCCTCTGCTATTTCTTATTTTTCTTCTCACTTTATACATGTCATATATTCCAGGCATTTATTAAGTAAAATGGTGTATTAGTGTATAGCTTGCATATAACCAATACCAGTAATACCAACTTATTTATATCCTTTATAATAAATAATTTGTTAAATTAATTTAAATAAAATAATAAAATTTAAAATCTACCTAACATATTTTTTTCCTTTTGGAAATGTTTTCGAAAGGTGAAAGTCAATAAAAATGATAGTTTATTCCTAAATTTATAGTGAGCTTTATTCATAGAGTCAAAATAAATACAAAAATCCTTATGTTTATTCTATTTTATTTCAAGTTCAATTTCAGATAGATCACAAACATTAGCTGAGTCAGATTCCAGTAGTAGAGATGATGAATCGTCCTTGGGCCCAGTCCTTTCTGTGGGCAACAAAAACCAAACAAGCCAAAGTGACCGGTACTCAAGTTCAGTCAGTCAAATGTCATCACTTGACCAGTTTGGGTCTAAAAGTTCAGCCAGTCAACCATCTGTTAATCAGCCTGCCTCTACATCGAATTCAATTTGTAAATCTGTATATGAAATTCCAGAAGATGTTGTATTAAGTATGATACTTTATGCAGATTTAAAAGAAGAAAAACTACATCAATACAATTTATGCAGGAAAAATCAATGTACCAAATTAACAATACCTGAAATAAAAAGACAGGGTTCTCTAAAAGACAAATTTTCACTCAATATAAATCATGATCAAGAAATTGCCTTCTGCAATAAAACTGGTACATGTTGGCGTATGTTTGCTGAAGGAAGTAGAATGTACTGTTTATTGTGTAGAACGCATGACACTATGAACAATCAGAACAAATCAAAGACGTACAATAAAGACCCAAGTACTAGGCTTAAGCAAATAGCTGTTACTGATCATGCCAAATCCAAAATGCATAGGGCTGCAATAGAAGCTGAACTTAAAAGCCGTGTTTCAATTTTCCACAAGGACGTGACAGAAAAAGAGAAAAGTAATGATGAGGTGTTGTTGGCAGTATTTTAATGCCATATATAGGCTCATGAAGGAAGAGATTGCTTTAACCAAGATCAAATCTCTACTTGAACTTGTAGAAACAATGGGATTGTCAAATCTTAAATGTTTTACCTACACAGGGGCGGGCACTGAAAGGGATATGTTCCTCTTAATTGGACGCACAATGGATGAGGAAGAGCTTAATGAAGTTCGAGAAACCTACAGCTATGGATTATAAGCTGATGAAGTAAAAGACATAGCAGTTGTACCGCAAATGGTTTTTTTTTCGTTCAGTATGTACAACCTAAAACAGGTCGCTTAAAAGTCATGTTTTTAGACAACATAAATGTATTGAACAGCAGTACAACTGTACATTCAGAAACCCTATACAAATGCATTATTGAAGTTCTGTCAAGAAATAAGATGTAAAATCATGTACAAGTCTTGTTACAGATGGAACAAGTGTAATGGTAGGAAAAAAGCTGGTGTTGCAACCAGTTTAAAAAAAGAAAAATCCATCACTTATCTCCATTCACTGTATTTGCCCGAGGCTGGCACTTACTTTCTTGTACAGATTCTAACACCGGTATTAAGTACATAAGTGATATAGAAAGAATACTTAGACAATTATGGACTTTCTTTGAAAATTCTCCTAAACGCTGTGAAATACTAACCAAGGTACAGTTGGAAATCCATGAGGTACATGGAAAAGACATACCAAAGAACACCAGAAAACGTCTCACAAAAAGGTCCAAAAGGCATGTAGTACAAGATGGCTGTCGTTTGATCAATCCGACCATTCTGTATAAGACGAGTTCATACCCATTTGTCAGACACTGAGAAACCTTCGTGAAAAAAGATCCAACTGCAGATGGACTTTTGCGAAAAATGAGCACTGTAAAATTTCTTGGAGTAATTATAATACTAAGACATATTTTACCAAAATTATCATCTTTGAGCAGAGCATTCCAACATGGAACTGTCAATTTGTCTGGAATAGGACCAGCCATTCAATATACCTCAGATAGTTTACAGAACATCGCTGAAAGCAGAGAACCAATAAAAGAATCGGAGACTGAGCTAAAAGAAGGTAGCAGATATGAGACTCTAGAAATAAACTTGACAGACCATCAAGAGAGGAATTGGAAAACATTATGAAGAAATATGTCTCATCACTAAAAGAAAATATAGAAAATAGATTTGCTCAATCACTCCAAGTGTTGTCTGCCTTTGACATTTGTAACCCTCTCTTTGTACCAGAGAGAAGCACCCTTTGCGTCAGAGACAATAGACATGACAAGATAGAAGTTTGGCTGACCACTTTTCAAAAGATCTACATGAGGAAGAAAACGTATGTTTTAAATACGAGGTTTTGACCAGTTGGAAGCTGTTTACTAGTAAATATTAGTTGCTTAAATTTAAGCACAATACTTTAAAAGAAACCACAGGTCAAGAAACACTCACTTTAATAACACCAACTGTGACACAATGGTCCTTACAACAAATCATTGTAAACAAAGGATCTTATCAGTCTTTCCAGCATCTATTGAAGTTTATTGAAATATTTCTGTCAATGCCAGTATTTAATGCCTGGCCTGAGCGTGGCGCAAGTGCCATAAAAAGAATGATAAGAATATTAAGTTCATCACTAAAAGAGGACATGTTAAAATCACTTCTTGAAGTCAATATAAATGGGAAAGAAACATCTGATCTTGCAACTCAACATGTAATGAAGCAACGTGTAACAAACTTCAAATGTGAGAAACAGAAAAGAAAACTTCCAAACCCAACTATAAAATCTAAGGAGACACAAATAGAAAAGGAATCACCAGAATCTGTAGAGCAAGCTGATGCTTCAGTTCAAACAACACAGTTAGAGACCAAGAACAAATGGAAATCAGAGACAAAATTCAATTTATAACAAAACTGGCTTCTCTGTTAGGTATAGAAATCATCAATAAAAGAGGACATGTTAAAATCACTTCTTGAAGTCAATACAGTACTTGCACCCGTAAACGCAACACTTTGACTGATTGATAACTGATTGCTGACGGATTTTGGAACGGTGACGGATCGCTGACTGATTGATGATGACGACATCCGTCCAAAATTATGAATCCGTCATTACCTTGGTAACCGTCAGCGATCAGTGCGATCAGTCCAATCAGTGCGATCTAGAATCCGTCATTTAATTATATGCATAAATCGGTTAGTTTATTGACGGATTCGTATAAATTAATAATTTAAAGATAAAAAGGATTCTGCGTCATTTGTATATAATATATGCATTTATTATACCTTTTTTGTAATAAAATAAAAACATGCGTTTAAAATAATTGTTAATACAAAGTCTCTTTCTAAATGAATAAATAAACATATTTAAAGAATTTTTTTTTCTTTATATTATATAATTAAGCACATTTCACTAAAGCAGGACATATCTGGGAACCGAGTCATGTAAACCTTCAAAAACTTCTATTTAAGGCATATCAGTAACGAAGAGGTAAATGGTTTTTTTCGTAATCCATTATTGATTCTCTTTTTTTATTCCCGCGACTCGTGATTTTTTGCAACTTGTTACATGTATAGTTTTTGTCATATATTAAGCCGACCCGACTCACCCAATTAGTAACAGATTTATTTCACATTTAGGAAAGAACGTGGCCTCTTTTTG
Source organism: Limnoperna fortunei (assembly GCA_944474755.1). Lineage (NCBI taxonomy): Eukaryota > Metazoa > Mollusca > Bivalvia > Mytilida > Modiolidae > Limnoperna > Limnoperna fortunei. The sequence continues at coordinate 24,737,323 of OX104125.1, forward strand.
ACATCATTATTAGTTACTTAAATGTATGCCTGCGTGTTTTTATTTTGTCTACAACATTTTAAATACAATTTTAAAACTGTTGTGTATAACAATTGTTCAACTGTTAAACAATCATTGTCAATCAAAACGCATTGTTTACTAAACAAAAGTTGTATTGTAAAATATACAGCACTTCTTGTCGCAAGTTTTATTGGACAGGCAATAAAATTTGTTTAAAAAAGTATACATACAATTACGCTGGATTGTTCCAATTTTTACATGGCGTCCATTTTTTATTGGGGGTGGGTTTGGAGAAAGCCGGAGTACAGGTAAAAAAACCGACAGTCTTTTGTCAATTAAAGTGGAATTGGGGGCACTATCTGCAGTCGTTCGAAAATCCATAACCTGTTGACAGGCATGTGACAACTAGTAGATGACTAACCAATCAGCCACCTAGGCCCCAATAACGCCGGGGAGAATTGTCTGCGAATACTGAGGTTAAGCGTAAAAATGTGTTACAGATAGACACATGTTTCAGTACGAAATAGTAATTTTTTTAACAAAACGTTATAAATTGTTTAGGTCTTAACACTGTCATTACAGTGTCATATCGATGAAACAGAACCATTTCAAAACTTGCCTTTAAAAGAGTGTCATTCAATTTAAACAATAACTTATTGTATTGATTGATTGTTTGCTTTTCTTTCAGCGAGAGTATTTCAGCTCTATTCATGACGAGAATAAGTTAAATATAAATCAATTAGATTTGTTTGCTTGTTTAAATATTGTTTAATCCACTTTCAGCATTTTTCAGCTATATCATGGCGTCCAGTTTTTATTTGAGAAGGAAACCGGAGTACCCGGATAAAACACCCGTCTTCCAGTAGAAGAACTGGCTCCCTTTCAATTAAGTCGAGTGCACCCTGCCTGCAGTGAGATTCGAACACGAAACCTCAGTGTTGACAGACCACGTGATCAATAGTTGATGAACTAACATCACCACTCGGCTCCTTCAATCAATTAGAGAAAGATGGACAAAAGGGCAATTTTGAAAAATATGGGGCATGGGTTGGGGAGTAAGATTTACTTTTTTTCGTACAAGGAGCGTGACACTCTCTAAACATGTCACTATGGTTCGCGGCAATTTTAATATGACATGAACCACCCCCACCCTCCGGCTCCCCCTCAAAAAAATATAAATAACGGGAGAACATCCCATGTCCGCCAGCAGAGGACGCGCTGGGCAGCTCTGTTAAACCTATCAACCAATTTCAAGTACTTCCTTATTTAAAGGAAACCATTTATACTTATATATCATTAATTGTGGAATGACTTTAAATGAATTGGTAAAATAAACAATTACGACGGCTAAAATGCGAAAACAGAATTGATTTTCGTATCACGCTTACATGTTCGCATTTTTAACTCACAAGCTTCGATATACAAACGCTGTTAGTAGTTTAATCTTTATTTGAGATTTAATTCTGTGTAAAATCATGTGACACGATGAGATGGTGAATAAAATATATAAATAGATGCTTTCGCTTTTGTCGTAAATCGAATTCAGTATTATACACCGGAATTCTTAGGAATTGTGGCACAGTAGTTTATTCTTTATTTGTTTGTTTGTTTGAATGGTGTTTTTATTGGGGGAGGAAGCCGGAGTACCCGGAGAAAACCCCCGACCTGCGGTAGGAAAATCCTTGTCAATTAAGATTGGAGTCGAATACACCCTGCCTGCAGTGAGAATCGAACCCACAATCTCTGTGTTAACAGACCACGTGATCAATAGTAGACGAACTAACTTGATCACTCGGCCAACGAGGCCCCTTCTTCTTTATTTGAGATTTCATTCTCTGCAAATTCATGTGACACAGTGAGATATATAGTGAATAAAATATATAAATAGATGTTTTCGCTGTTGTCGTGAATCTTATTCAATATTATACAGCGGAATTTTTAGGAACTGTGGCACATAAGTTTATTCTTTATTTAATTCTGTGTAAATTCATGTGACACTATGGGGTAGTTAATAACATATATAAATAGATGTTTTCGCTTTTGTCGTAAATCTTATTCAGTATTATACAGCGGAATTCATAGGAACTGTGGCAAAGAAAACAAACTGATCAAACCACGACAAATGATCTTTTTAAGCGTTTACAATAAAAAAAAACCACGACCTCGGAGGTTAAGGTAGCAGTAACCTATTATTGATCACCAAGTTGTATGTTTGATCCTTACAGCGAGATGGTGTGCTCGACACATTCCTATAAATTTGCAAAGAGCACCAGTTTTCCTGTCGAAACTTTGCTGTTTCGTTGGGTACTCCAGCTCTTCCCAATAAACACTCGACGTCATATTATATAAACTAATATAATTTTTTTTAAATAGTGTTAAACAAACTTCAAACATACATATAATGCTAACGCGAAAAGGCGAAGTAGAAAAATGTTACGATTTCGCCTTCACGTTTTTCGTGTTTCTGGCTTTTTCCGCTTTAAAACTTTTCGAAGACAAATACGAGATGTACGCCTTGGCTTGCGAGGTCAAATATTTTTTGAATTTATTGTGTGTGTGGTTTTTTTTCATTTCTTTTTTCATTATTTTTTAATAAAATGACACTATGTGATGTTTATATGCCGTAAAGATGCATTAGTGATAGATTTTTTTAGGGGGGGATTTCCATTTATCATTTATAACTTTAGACTAGACGTTTTCCGCTTTCAAAATACGGACGTGCGCCTTGGCACGCGAGATGCTTTTTTAAAGTCATTGTGTGTGTGCGTTTTTAAATTTACTTTGTTTTAATTATTTTGTTACACTATGTAATGTTTATATTTCGTCACAGATGCATTAGTAATAAATTGGGGGAATTTCCATTTTTTTTATTAATAACTTTAGACCGGTTTTAGCCTTAATATTAGATAAAACGATCCATCAATGAGGACATAACAGTTGACATTTTTATACTTCTAATATTTGCGAGTGAAACGAATTTTCACATTTCGAAATATTAATTTTACTAACCGGAAGTTGAATGGACGGATTGGAGCGATCAGTCCAAATCAATCCGTCAGATCAGTCAAATCGTTCCAAATCCGTCAATTGACGGATGGACGGATTGGGAACGATCTGACGGATTGGGAACGATTTGACTGATCTGACTGATTGATAACTGATTGGTGACGGATTTTGGAACGCTGACGGATCGCTGACGGATTGATAAAAGTGTTGCGTCTTCAATCTCAAGTACTGTATAAATGGGAAAGAAACATCTGATCTTAAAAACTAAACATGTAATGAAACAACGTGTAACAAACTTCAAATGTGAGAAACAGAGAAGAAAACTTCCAAACTCAACTATAAAATCAAAGGAGACACAAATAGAAAAGGAATCGCAAGAATCTGTAGAGCAAGCTGATGCTTCAGTTCAAACAATTTAGAACAAATGGAAATCAAAGACAAAATTCAATCTATAACAAAACTGGCTTCTTTGTTAGGTATAGAAATTGGAAACAATGACTCAGACGACACAGGTTCGGAAAGGGAAAGTGACGACAATGACATTGATTATGACTTCTAAATTAAAGTCTGTACATTAGTTTCTGTCATGTTAGCATGGTTAATATATTAAATTAAAGTTAGCTGAAAGCATGTACACAGGTAGCAAGTGTTTTTGTTTACAAATAAAAACACGTGGATTCAGTTGGGTTGTTTGTATATTTCTGCATTATTTCCATATGGATTCTTATTTTTTTAAATACAGTAATGTGAATTTGTTTACGGGTAGATGAACAGCCTCGTGCATTTCATGCACTTTTGGCGGGACGAGTCGTATTTACACAGGTGTAGATGAGTTGCATATTTATTCGAAGTTTGCCTTTCTACCGGTTTAGCAGCTTTCATGTCCGACACAGAGAGACTCCTAGATTACGACCATGAACAATTTGGAGGTGACGCTGCTCCTGATAAGCCTATTAGGACTCACGGTTCTGGTGAATCTTCAAGTCATTCCAATGATCTTGTTGATGCTTTCCACCTTTTTAAAAACTTACCTCGATGGAAGGATTTCTTCTCTTAAACATGACCTTAATGCAGGAAATGAGTTCTTTGCTAAGAAGCTCAAAGAAGATTGTGCTGTTAAACTCAAAGGTGAGGGGAATCAAGTACAGTTTTCACTTAATTCGGACATTATTGCAGACCTCAATAAGTTGCAGAAACGCATTTCGCCTGAAGATTCAATATCGTTTCCGGAGCTATCATCAAACTCAACAAGAGAAATAAGCTCATCAGGATTGCGGACAAATCGCCCGCTGGCTGTAAAACCGTTAAGGAATACAAAAGTGATGATTTGGCGTCAGATTCAGAAGACGAAAAACGTCTCCGTGCAGCAGAGAATCGCGCCATCAGGTCTATCAACCAAAAGATGAGGAATCATCCTTATAGTAACCATCTACAGTTTCCTCTGCTCCTATTGCTCAACCAACAGATGCTGTTTTTCGGAAATCAGTACAGCCGCCTTTTCGTTCCAACAGAAAAAGGGATCCAACGCCATACGACATTTGCTTTAACTGCAACCAACCCGAATACTGGAGAACAAAATGCCCACTTTTTACCAGTTCCAAGCCGACAACAGTCCCAGGCAAACAGTAATACAGTTGATGATACGTATTTGTTTGTTAGAGAATCCTATGTCAGAGCAATTTCAAATGTTTACTGATCACGTTAAATATCTTGAAAATCTAGATATCAGTTCAATTGCTACAGGTGTGAAACATAGTTTACGTAAGCATATTGATTTTTGGTCTTCTATTGGCGCATCAAAATTTGTAATTGACACTATTCAAAACGGTTATGTAATTCCTTTTATTACAACTCCGCCACCTATGTCTTTTAAAAATAACAAATCGACCATATTGTATTCAGAATTTGTTGATGAAGCCATTGCGGATCTTATAGAATCGGGCTGTGTTGTAAAAACACCCTTTCAACCATTCAGTGTAGCGGTACAGAGTTCGGGTAAAAAACGATTAATTCTTGACCTGAGTGAATTTAACAATTTTGTTAAAAAAGACTAGATCAAATGTGAGGATTGGAAAATTGCTTTTCAACTATTTTACTAAAGATTCTTATCAGTTCAAATTCGACTTGAAAAGCGGCTACTTTCATTATAATATTTGTTACAACCAACAGACGTATTTAGGTCTTAAACGGAGGAATATTTTTTATTGTTTTACAGTTTTAGCCTTTGGATTGTCATCGACGCCATACCTGTTCATTAAATGTCTTCGTCCTTTAGTGAAACACTGGCGTGAAAATGGAATAGATATAGTCCTATACTTAGATGATGGATTTGGCATTTTCAAAGATAAAATGTCTTCAAAACACAATTCTTCGTTTGTTAAAAAATCGCTAGAAAATGCCGGCCTTCTTATTAATACTGAGAAATCAGTTTTTGAACCAGTTCAAAAGTTAGAATGGTTAGGATTGGTGTGGAATTCAGTTGATTTTTCTATAACTGACAGAAGGATTAACGACACCACTTTAAAATCGTTAGATAACATTTTGAAAATATTCCCTTTCTTTACAGCACGCTAATTAGCACAGGTCACAGGTAAAATCATGTCAATGTCACCCGTCATCGGTGATCTTACTTGTTTAATGTCCCGTTATTTGTATCATGCTATTGACCAAAGATCAAAATGGGACAGTTTCTTCAAGCTGGATTGTTTTGACGCTGTTCGAGTAGAACTAGATTTTTGGTTTAAGAATTTAAAAACTTTTAGTTCAAAGTCTTTGGGGTCTTATGCTCTGCCCAAAACGGTAGATTATTCTGATGCTAGTAATATTGCTGCTGGGGCTTTTATTGTAGGCTTTAATGGAATGTGGAATGATCATGAGATTTTAATTAGTTCTACTTGGAGGGAACTTAAAGCTATTTTATACACTATTAGGTCATTTAAATTCATCTTAAACAATGAAAGAATTATTTGGCATACTGATAATAAAAACTGTGAACCTAAAGTTAAAAAGGGTAGCACGAAAGAACATTTACAGGTAATTGCTCTTAAAATTTTTCAAATTTGCTACCAATTTAACATTTGAATTGAAATGAGATGGGTGCCTAGATCCGATAATTCTAAGGCAGATTATATATAAAAAATGATAGACAATGAAGACTGGAGAACTTCATGTGAGTTTTACAACTTTATGGATGAATTATGGGGACCGTATACAGTCGACAGATTTGCCAGTAATTTTAATTTTAAAGTTCGTAGATTTAATTCTAATTTTTGGAGTAACGAAACGGAGGCAGTAGATGCTTTTTTCACACAATTGGTTTGGGGAAAATAATTGGCTCGTGCCTCCCATTTTCTTGATTTTGAAGACTGTAGATCATTTGATCCTTTGTAGAGCCAAAGAAACTTTGATAGCACCTATCTTCGGCTTTTTGGACAAAAATATTTGCAAAAGGCTTTGAATATCATACTTACGTCAAAGATGTTTTAGAATTCGAACCAAATCAAAATATTTTTGTACGTGGTACGAATAAGAATACAATTTTTGGTTCTGAAGATTTTACCTCGAAGGTATTGGCTATCAAGCTAGATGCATTTTGCTGAGCTTTTTGAGCTGCGATTTAGTTTTAGGTTGGCGAGGTCTACGAATGTCAAGGACAGTAAAGATTTCAAGGCCATTGTAAATAATTTTACTATGTTTTCCTTTAATTTGTTTTATCATTGTATACGGTTTGCAGATATTTTCCGGACTGGTCAATGGGCCGATCTTCCCTCCGTCGATCAGGATTTACATCAAATCGCTGCTATGCTTCCACAGTATTGCCTTCTGTCTAGAGCGGATAGTACCAGGAGGAAGTACCAGTATGCTTTTGACAATATTTGTAAGTGGTGTAACGATCATAATGTAAATCCACTTCTGGCATCAAAGTACTATGTATCTTTGTATTTAACACAATTCTACTGCCAAGATAGATGAAGCGTTTTATGCGATTAATTGGTCGCACAAGTTAGCAGGGCTACCTAACCCTTGTACATCAGATTTATGTAATCTTGTAAAAGATGGAGCTCATAGATGTATTGGCCATTTTATAACTAATAAAAAAGAGCCTATTACAGTAGAAACATTACAAAAAATTGTATTCAAGTTTGGCAGCGACAGTTCCTCTTTGTAAGATATAATAACATGTATGTGTCTTATTAGTTATGCAGGATTTGTACGTTTTTCGGAACTTGTAAACTTGAGAAAATCGGATATTCAATTTTTTGACACGCATGCTTCTTTGTTTATAGAAAAAAGTAAAAGGGATAAATTTAGAGAAAGGCATACTGTTCTTATTTCAAGGACTTACAAGCAAACTTGTCCTGTCAGTATGCTTGAAAAGTATCTTAGATTAGCCAATGTTACTGATCCTTCGGATTTCATTTTTAGAAGTCTAGTGTAAGAAATTAAATATGTGCAAACTTAGAGGTGTCAAACATTTATCTTATTCTAGAACTAGGGAAAGACTGCCTCAAATATTAGAATCTGTTGGTTTGGACAAAAATAAATTCGGCCTTCATAGTTTAAGGTCTGGCGGAGCCACTGCCGCTGCGAATTAATTATTAAGGATAGATTATTAAAAAAACACAGATGATGGGCATCAGACACGGCCAAAGATGGTTATGTAAAAGAAAATCTTTCTCCCAAATTGTCAGTGTCGCAACATTTAGGAATTTAGTTAACTATTCAATCCTGCTTTGGCTTTCTTTGTCGTTCGAAAAGCTGCTACACCAGATGGCATACTTAATCCTATACATGTGTTGAGTTTTATTTAATAAATAATTTATATTCGTTTGAGCTTGGCGAATAAGAATATAAATATATTTATTAAAGTTAGCTGAAAGCATGTATACAGGTAGCAAGTGTTTTTGTTTACAAAAAAAAAACAAGTGGATTCAGATGGGTTGTTTGTATATTTATGCATTATTTGCATATGGATTCTTATTTATTAAACAGTAATGTGAATTAGTTTACGGGAAAATGAGTAGTCTCGTGCATTTCATGCACTTTTAGGCTGGACGAGTCGTATTTATACGGGTATAGATGAGTTGCATATTTATTCGAAGTTTGCCATACAACCGGTTTTGCAGCTTTCATGTTTGACATACTCGCCCATCCACCCATTATGATGACTAACTTATGATTTCATATATATTTAATTCGATTAAAATTTCTTTTGTAGATAATTACTGATGTTTTTGTAATGTCATTGATGCTAATGGTGCATAGTGTTTATGAAAGACATTGTTGTTTTGCGTTATTTTGAAAATGTATAAAATAAAAAGCTGCTACACCAGATGGCAAAGTTAATCCTATACATGTGTTGAGTTTTATTTAATAAATAATTTATATCCGCTTGAGCTTGGCGAATAAGAATATAACAGTCAATAGCGTGACATTTCTATGAAAAAACTGGGATACTCGGTGGTGGATTGGGTAAGGTAGTTCGTCTACTATTGATCACATGGTCTGTCAACACTTAGATTGCGGGTTCGATTCTCACTGCAGGCAGATTGTACTCAACTCCAATCTTAATTGACAAGGATTGCCAGTTTTCCTACGGCAGGTCAGGGGTTTTCTCCGGGTACTCCGGCTTCCTCCCGCAATAAAAACTGGACGCCATGATATAGCTGAAAAATTGCCGAAAGTGGCGTTAAAACAATATTCAAAATCAAAAATCAAAATTAATAAGAAAGTAATTTATTTAGACTAGTAGTTACTTTAATCAGCATATATATTATTCAATTTCAAACATGAAACGTATACACTTAACTATAAACTGTAACAGTTATTGTTACAGAAAACAGTAATCAACAGGTTGTTCAATTGAAATTCATTAAACTTTGTACACAATTATAAAATAAGTTTCTTTTATAATTGCCATTGGTGAAATGAAATTTTGTTTGTTTTAACGAATTTGCCCAGCTGTAGGAGGCATGATAAATACATTTTTTCAAATATAATAGATTCACTCAACTGAATTTCAGTTTGTTTTCATAATATGCTTGCTGTGATACAATTTTCTACCATATTACCATAAATTCTTCTACATTTTGGCATACATTTTAACAAAAAAAACACCCTTTCAACCATTCAGTGTAGCGGTACAGAGTTCGGGTAAAAACCGATTAATTCTTGACCTGAGTGAATTTAACAATTTTGTTAAAAAAGACTAGATCAAATGTGAGGATTGGAAAATTGCTTTTCAACTATTTTACTAAAGATTCTTATCAGTTCAAATTCGACTTGAAAAGCGGCTACTTTCATTATAATATTTGTTACAACCAACAGACGTATTTAGGTCTTAAACGGAGGAATATTTTTTATTGTTTTACAGTTTTAGCCTTTGGATTGTCATCGACGCCATACCTGTTCATTAAATGTCTTCGTCCTTTAGTGAAACACTGGCGTGAAAATGGAATAGATATAGTCCTATACTTAGATGATGGATTTGGCATTTTCAAAGATAAAATGTCTTCAAAACACAATTCTTCGTTTGTTAATAAATCGCTAGAAAATGCCGGCCTTCTTATTAATACTGAGAAATCAGTTTTTGAACCAGTTCAAAAGTTAGAATGGTTAGGATTGGTGTGGAATTCAGTTGATTTTTCTATAACTGACAAAAGGGTTAACGACACCACTTTAAAATCGTTAGATAACATTTTGAAAATATTCCCTTTCTTTACAGCACGCTAATTAGCACAGGTCACAGGTAAAATCATGTCAATGTCACCCGTCATCGGTGATCTTACTTGTTTAATGTCCCGTTATTTGTATCATGCTATTGACCAAAGATCAAAATGGGACAGTTTCTTCAAGCTGGATTGTTTTGACGCTGTTCGAGTAGAACTAGATTTTTGGTTTAAGAATTTAAAAACTTTTAGTTCAAAGTCTTTGGGGTCTTATGCTCTGCCCAAAACGGTAGATTATTCTGATGCTAGTAATATTGCTGCTGGGGCTTTTATTGTAGGCTTTAATGGAATGTGGAATGATCATGAGATTTTAATTAGTTCTACTTGGAGGGAACTTAAAGCTATTTTATACACTATTAGGTCATTTAAATTCATCTTAAACAATGAAAGAATTATTTGGCATACTGATAATAAAAACTGTGAACCTAAAGTTAAAAAGGGTAGCACAAAAGAACATTTACAGGTAATTGCTCTTAAAATTTTTCAAATTTGCTACCAATTTAACATTTGAATTGAAATGAGATGGGTGCCTAGATCCGATAATTCTAAGGCAGATTATATATAAAAAATGATAGACAATGAAGACTGGAGAACTTCATGTGAGTTTTACAACTTTATGGATGAATTATGGGGACCGTATACAGTCGACAGATTTGCCAGTAATTTTAATTTTAAAGTTCGTAGATTTAATTCTAATTTTTGGAGTAACGAAACGGAGGCAGTAGATGCTTTTTTCACACAATTGGTTTGGGGAAAATAATTGGCTCGTGCCTCCCATTTTCTTGATTTTGAAGACTGTAGATCATTTGATCCTTTGTAGAGCCAAAGAAACTTTGATAGCACCTATCTTCGCCTTTTTGGACAAAAATATTTGCAAAAGGCTTTGAATATCATACTTACGTCAAAGATGTTTTAGAATTCGAACCAAATCAAAATATTTTTGTACGTGGTACGAATAAGAATACAATTTTTGGTTCTGAAGATTTTACCTCGAAGATATTGGCTATCAAGCTAGATGCATTTTGCTGAGCTTTTTGAGCTGCGATTTAGTTTTAGGTTGGCGAGGTCTACGAATGTCAAGGACAGTAAAGATTTCAAGGCCATTGTAAATAATTTTACTATGTTTTCCTTTTGTTTTATCATTGTATACGGTTTGCAGATATTTTCCGGACTGGTCAATGGGCCGATCTTCCCTCCGTCGATCAGGATTTACATCAAATCGCTGCTATGCTTCCACAGTATTGCCTTCTGTCTAGAGCGGATAGTACCAGGAGGAAGTACCAGTATGCTTTTGACAATATTTGTAAGTGGTGTAACGATCATAATGTAAATCCACTTCTGGCATCAAAGTACTATGTATCTTTGTATTTAATTCATTTATCTAAAAAACACAATTCTACTGCCAAGATAGATGAAGCGTTTTATGCGATTAATTGGTCGCACAAGTTAGCAGGGCTACCTAACCCTTGTACATCAGATTTATGTAATCTTGTAAAAGATGGAGCTCATAGATGTATTGGCCATTTTATAACTAATAAAAAAGAGCCTATTACAGTAGAAACATTACAAAAAATTGTATTCAAGTTTGGCAGCGACAGTTCCTCTTTGTAAGATATAATAACATGTATGTGTCTTATTAGTTATGCAGGATTTGTACGTTTTTCGGAACTTGTAAACTTGAGAAAATCGGATATTCAATTTTTTGACACGCATGCTTCTTTGTTTATAGAAAAAAGTAAAAGGGATAAATTTAGAGAAAGGAATACTGTTCTTATTTCAAGGACTTACAAGCAAACTTGTCCTGTCAGTATGCTTGAAAAGTATCTAAGATTAGCCAATGTTACTGATCCTTCGGATTTCATTTTTAGAAGTCTAGTGTAAGAAATTAAATATGTGCAAACTTAGAGGTGTCAAACATTTATCTTATTCTAGAACTAGGGAAAGACTGCCTCAAATATTAGAATCTGTTGGTTTGGACAAAAATAAATTCGGCCTTCATAGTTTAAGGTCTGGCGGAGCCACTGCCGCTGCGAATTAATTATTAAGGATAGATTATTAAAAAAACACAGATGATGGGCATCAGACACGGCCAAAGATGGTTATGTAAAAGAAAATCTTTCTCCCAAATTGTCAGTGTCGCAACATTTAGGAATTTAGTTAACTATTCAATCCTGCTTTGGCTTTCTTTGTCGTTCGAAAAGCTGCTACACCAGATGGCATACTTAATCCTATACATGTGTTGAGTTTTATTTAATAAATAATTTATATTCGTTTGAGCTTGGCGAATAAGAATATAAATATATTTATTAAAGTTAGCTGAAAGCATGTATACAGGTAGCAAGTGTTTTTGTTTACAAAAAAAAAACAAGTGGATTCAGATGGGTTGTTTGTATATTTATGCATTATTTGCATATGGATTCTTATTTATTAAACAGTAATGTGAATTAGTTTACGGGAAAATGAGTAGTCTCGTGCATTTCATGCACTTTTAGGCTGGACGAGTCGTATTTATACGGGTATAGATGAGTTGCATATTTATTCGAAGTTTGCCATACAACCGGTTTTGCAGCTTTCATGTTTGACATACTCGCCCATCCACCCATTATGATGATTAACTTATGATTTCATATATATTTAACTCGATTAAATTTTCTTTTGTAGATAATTACTGATGTTTTTGTAATGTCATTGATGCTAATGGTGCATAGTGTTTATGAAAGACATTGTTGTTTTGCGTTATTTTGAAAATGTATAAAATAAAAAGCTGCTACACCAGATGGCAAAGTTAATCCTATACATGTGTTGAGTTTTATTTAATAAATAATTTATATCCGCTTGAGCTTGGCGAATAAGAATATAACAGTCAATAGCGTGACATTTCTATGAAAAAACTGGGATACTCGGTGGTGGATTGGTTAAGGTAGTTCGTCTACTATTGATCACATGGTCTGTCAACACTGAGATTGCGGGTTCGATTCTCACTGCAGGCAGATTGTACTCAACTCCAATCTTAATTGACAAGGATTGCCAGTTTTCCTACGGCAGGTCAGGGGTTTTCTCCGGGTACTCCGGCTTCCTCCCGCAATAAAAACTGGACGCCATGATATAGCTGAAAAATTGCCGAAAGTGGCGTTAAAACAATATTCAAAATCAAAAATCAAAATTAATAAGAAAGTAATTTATTTAGACTAGTAGTTACTTTAATCAGCATATATATTATTCAATTTCAAACATGAAACGTATACACTTAACTATAAACTGTAACAGTTATTGTTACAGAAAACAGTAATCAACAGGTTGTTCAATTGAAATTCATTAAACTTTGTACACAATTATAAAATAAGTTTCTTTTATAATTGCCATTGTTGAAATGAAATTTTGTTTGTTTTAACGAATTTGCCCAGCTGTAGGAGGCATGATAAATACATTTTTTAAAATATAATAGATTCACTCAACTGAATTTAAGTTTGTTTTCATAATATGCTTGCTGTGATACAATTTTCTACCATATTACCATAAATTCTTCTACATTTTGGCATACATTTTAACATGAACATTTAAAAAACAGATAAGATTAGATACGGTTTAATATCCAGATATCTGTGTATAAATTTGTCTCATTTACATTTAATCAGTGATCCAGATCCACACTTGGTTCATTCCACAAACTGAAACAAACTGAATGAATGATTGGATTGGATACATACTAGCTATCAAAAGAGAAATAAAATTGGGCATATCACTTTATTGAATATAAATGATTTAACAAATTCACAAAAGATGCAGAAAATGATATCATGATAATCATAAATGACAATTACAAAAGGAACCTATTCACATGAAAAAAAAAATGCAAGAAACATGCAAAAAATGAAAAAAGACACAAAAATTATCAACCAAAAGACTAAAAATAATTCTCAGGACATTGCCAGAATGCAGGATTTTGCGTCTAGTACCCCAGAGCTTCAGGGGCTTTAAGCGGACCCACGACAGAAAAGGGAGCCGGTGGCCGCCAGCAGGTGGCTGTGCCGCCTGCTTTGGACTCAGGTTGCCTACTTTTTTTCCCTTTTACTTCCAAATTTATTGAAAGCCCTGATGTCAGAATAATATCAATGGCGTGTAAAATATTTTCCCAGATCGTGTAGGTTGTGTGCAAATTCTTCGATCAATTTGATATTATTGTCGAAAACATGCTTATCACTTCTCCCTGCTTATAAATATGAAAAACCGATAAATCAGTTCGCAAGACTCACCTTTAAATGGTCCTACAAGCATTTATTCATATGGCAAAGGAATAACAATGACAACGAAATAAAAAGTTTTTTTTCTTGTCCTACGCTTCCATACTATTTCCTGATATTAAAAAAACTAGGTGTGTTTATAACCATGTAAATAACTACCTTCTGCAAAATAAAATTATCACACCTTTCCAGTCTGGATTTACAACAAAATGACTCGGCGGCCGTTAATTAACGTGTTGATATCACTTATAATTTCGGCAGGGCTGTAAACGAAGGGAAAGAAATAAGTGGTCTTATGTGATATTAGCAAGGCGAGATTGGCACAAGGAGTTCTACAAGGATGAATTTTAGGTGACTTAATCTTCCTTATATTTAGTAAATGATATTCAAACCAACAATAGATTGTTCGCCGATGATTCAAGTATGTACTTAATCGTTGAGAACCAAGTTCTTGCGGCAGATGTTCTTAATAGCGAGTTGCATAAAATATGCATGTAGTCACAACAGTGGCTTGTGAATTTAATCCCGGAAACCGAAACCTTACTAATTTCCTGGAAATATATTAAGCCATCCTACCCTTACCTCCTTATGAATAATCAGCTGATAAAACAAGTCGATAAACATCAACACTTGGGTTTGTATTCTTCAGAAGACGTAACTTGGAACAATCTCGTGGACTTAATATTGACAAAAGCTTATAACCGACTTAACCATATTAGAAAACTTAATTAAAACTAGATAGCGAAGCACTAGAAAAATTATACTTAACCTTTCTTTGACCTTTTCTCTAGTATTGTGACATTACATGGGATAGTAAACTCTAATATTTAGTAGATAAAGTTGAAGGTGTTCAACAGGAGGTCGCAAGAATTATAACTGGAGGAACAAAGTTCCCATCAAAGGAAATTTTGTAGAAGGAGACTGGGCAAGTAAAATTAGGCTCTAGACATAAAAAAATTAAAAATAATTCAATTTTATAAGATGTTTTATGGCATGTCTTCTAACTACTTACCAACTTGATTTCAAGACGTATTAGCAACTATGCAACGCGAAACGAAAGTTTGGTTCAAACTGTCCGCACAAAAATAGTTCTGTATTCCAATTAGTTTTTGCCATCGAATATTTCTTTTTGGAACTCGTTAAGTGACGATATAAAAACTACTGATACTATTAATTCTTTCAAAACAAAGATCAATGCTGAACTTATTCAACGACCTCAACGAGTACTTTTATTCAGGAAGACGTACAGGAAAAGTTTTACATTCACGTCTTCGCATGAATTGTAGAAGCTTCAACGAACACATGTTTTTCAGAAATCTCGTGGATACTCCCAACTGCACCTGTGGCTGCGGTTCATTTTTTTTATATTGCCAAAACTACAGCACACTCATAGAACAACACTACCTTTCCATCGATATACCTATTACACTAACCATAGAAATCAACATTTAAGTATCACAAGAATTATCCCCTGACACTAATATTAAAATAGTCATTAAGGCAGGTGAAGACAAAACAGGTACTCCAGAAATTAACCATGCACGAGATATTTTTGCTTAGAGCAATGTGATAGCCATCAGCTGCACGATTGTAGATCTATCGAGAAATTTAAAATACCATTAAGAGAAAAAATTGCAAAGAAAACAGACCGAACAAGTTTTAATTTGTTTGAAATGTATTTTTTTACTGTTTTTGCCAAGAAATGTTCAATATAACTGACTGTATATTGTGCATCAAATCATATAAAGACGCAATCTTTGATTAATAGGAAACTGAAATTTATTTCTGGTAACTACTTCGAATATTTGACAAGAAATATAACAATCCCGAAGGCAGATTCAGCTTTACCTTTCCGGAATCACAACCTAAGTTGATACGGACTCACAACCTAAGTTGATAAAGTTGATAAAGTGTTATAACTTAGCTTATATAATTGCGAAAAAAACTCACTACATTTGGCACACTTTATGTTGAAAGCGTTAGTTCTCTCGCTAGCAATAGCTATTTTATCTCAGAAATTATATTTCATTTTACCTGTGTCGATTGTTTACAGTTGAGCGAGTTGTTACGAAATATAATTTACAGACGTCGCTTCCAGCACAAATTTCACCAAGCAATACCGTAGTTGTAAACAATCAGGATATTAACGAATATGTTTTTTGTATTCAATGTCAATGTAACAGTTGATGTTAACCTGAACTGTACTCTTAGCACATCCACTATCCGAATAAAATGATTAAAGCAGCTGAAGATAAAACGGCTAAGTAAAACCGGAAATTAACCAGGCGAGAGATATTATTGCATCGAAGAAATATTATAGGTATCGGCTGTACGCAATAAGTTTTTTAAGAAATTTAAAATACCATTAAGAGTGCATATTTTTATTGTAAAGTTGTTTTGTTTACTGTTCATGCCGAGAAAGGTTCAAAAGAATTGACTAATTACGGCGTAAGGACTGAAATGGTTGGGCACTATATATATAGTGTGCATGAAATCATATTAAAACGGTACTACCTCGGATATTTTACAAGAAACATAACAATCAATAGGATAAACCATACCTTTCAATGACTAACAACCTAAGTTTTTAATGTGTTATAAATGATCATGAACCTTATAAGTGTTAAGTTTTTGTAGGACTGTAGAAATTAATGTTGCCCTCAGTGGAAATACAAGGAACATAAGTGGAAAACAACTTAAATGGTGCAATAGTATAAAAGATTTATAAAGATTTATTTAAAAGATATACATGTATAAAGATTTAAGAGCGTTCTGGACACTAGCGACTAGAGAGACTTAGTCCCTCTTGCGATTTAGTTAGTTTTCATATAGGTCATCAAAATTCAATTATAAATAGTGGTCTCGGAGCTATTTTAGAGTGGTTGAGCAACGACATTTTCTAGTAGAATATACAGAGAAGAGAATAAAAACATAATAAAAATTGATTTAAAAAATGAATGCAATTAAATTGCCTGAATTCATGTTTAAAGGGATGCAGGACCCTTTCACTAAAAATAATTTGTCAATAAATTTTCATTAAATTTGACATATAGAGCTTATTTTAAGTGGTTGAGCACTGTAATTTTAAATTTTATAATAGACTATACAGAGAAGAGAATAAAAAAGCACTAAATAAAAGATTACAAAAACTCTGTCCAATGAAATTATTGAATTTTTTATATAATGTCAAGCAATTGATATACATTTTAGTGATGGAAAGAAAAAAAGGGTTTCTGAGTTAAATTTGTGTCCATTGGAAAAAAACTGGTCAAAAAAGGGCATAAAATGGTATTTTTTTGGTCAAAATTACCTCCCTTGTTATAAATTTTTGTTTTCCTTATTATTGCCAATACTGAACTCATTTATTCAAAAACTTTTAATATCAACCATTAATAATTTGAAGTAATAATATAGTCCTTCGTTATTATTTTTAATTTTATAGAAATTAAGGCCATTTTGTATATTTCAAAAATAATAAGCTCATTGTAGCTCCTACAATAGGCTTTATTTTCGTCCTATCTAATGCTTAATAGTTTTGCCAGTGAGAGTATTAAAAACTTTTGTTCTTGTTGGTCCCTCTATTTCTTGTTATTTATTTTATGGTAACTTGTTTTCGTTCTAAATATAGATGAAAAATTGTTCGCTGTACGTCAATAAGTAGAAAAATAAATGAATAAATAAATCAAGCAACCAATCAATCCATGAATTCATAAGAGATAACATTTTAAAGCATTTTGATAATTTTCTTTAAGATGATTCCGCCACGTGGCCTTGTCCAGCAATGAGTGGATAACTTATAATATACAGTCATATTGTACATTCGACCAGCCAATTGCTGTTGCATTATCTATACACTGGAAATACAAAAATAGCGTTTTTAACTTTTTTGTAATATACATTACTTTCTCTTTGTGATAATTATGTTCCCTTTTAGCAGGTATGTTAGATATACTGATAGTTTACGCAGTATATGTATTTTTACCAAAATATTGAATATTATAATTAATTTCCCAGTTTCAATCTTCAGATCAAAGCTAATTAGTAATAAATGACAAATCTACATTAACTTTAACGGATAGTGGGATCTAGCAGCTGTAATGATATTTCTTGACAAAAACTGCGATGTACAGCTGCTATTACCTTCACGTACTGGCGAACTGTAAACAAAGCCTTGATTTATTATCGTTATTTGTTTTTAATTCTTAATTAAAAACAAAAATATATAGAAGGTCTCAGCTGTATATGTCCTTTACGTGTGATATTATTATCTTGTTGATAACAAAGTCAACAAATCACAACAGAACATTTAATTTGTTCACAAAGATCCTGATATATACCTACGTTAATAAATTTTGCTTACTGTTGATTCAATAATTTACAAAAATCCCTGGCTGTGAAACTCTATGGTTGTTTTTTCTATTTTTACAGAAAATCTTGTAAACAACGTTATGGAATTTATTGTTAGTCACAATATAAATTGTCCTTGAATTATTACATTTGAACTACAATAAAGGTATGCTACTATACTTTTATTTGTTAGTAATGGTCTCATGGTACTCCAGGTTTCAATTACAAATATTTTTTTTATTTCTTCTACTTAACAAACTATATTTGATTGTGAAGTTATGTCATCACTAGATCACGCTAAAGTAGTAAACCAGAAAAGTTTGTTCATATGTTGTTCAGAATAAAATACATTTTATCAGTACCGGATAAAACAAAAATTATACAAGGTACAGTTGTCGGTGTGATTGTTTCTCTTTTTGAAATAGGTTTTAACCCTACTTAAAGCAATTTTTCAACTGTATCGTCGTGGTGTCCAGTTTTTACAGGGGAAGAGGTCGGAGTGCTTATGAAAACGCCAACCTTCGGAAGGAAAACGGGAAATCTTTCTCGAGCACTCATTGTCTGCATTTAGGCGCGAACCCGAAAGCTCAGTTGAAAGGCAAGTAATTAATAGTATATGACTAACCACTCAGCCGCAAATGGCTTAAGTTATTGTAAACGCTCACTCTTAGCACAGCTATGAACGATAGGATTTTATGTCAATGTTTATCCATTTTGAAGCTATATCAATGTGTCAAGTGTTAAAATCCAGAGTACCCGGTTATTATTTGTTCTTAATGGGTTATCTTATTATTTTATTAAAAGCTCTATGCAAGCCTACGATCTGTAAACAGATTCCTCACCCAAGGTCTGCAAATAACTTGTTCCGAAGCAATTGAAAACAAGGGATAATTTGATGTAAACAAATTGTAGAAAACACGTGATATTCAATATCTTTATAATCGAGTTTTTGGACACTAGGTATTGTTTTCAAATTGATGTAAGTGGTCAAGTAACTGTGACGTGTGACTTGTTTTTTTATCCGACTGTGTCATAATTTAATTTTACAGTGACTTGTTGGTTTTCGCCCTCAACAAAGTTGGTAATTCGACTTTCAATAACTTTTGTTTGTGCGTCTTTACTAATTGATGTACGTAGAGATGTTTACATGTATTTGTAATTGTGGTCAATAATATACATTGGCAGCATAAGTACTACAATTATTACATTCCTTGTTAGGCCAACTTTACTACAGAGCATTATGGGTGCCATACACTTAAGTAAAATCTGCGTTCAAAATAAATTAGATGAGTGCATTCATGTCAGCGGGAAGACCTTATTGTTTTTGCTTTGATTATTATTTTTTCCTTTCTTTTTCGCCAACTTCAAAACCAAACAGTTTGAAAATTACGCGACATATCTTTTTGGTCTTTTGCAACAAGTTGTCGGCACTAAAAGTCTTTTCGGAATTCACCCTGTGAAACATGTTTCTTTACGGAGTTATCTGCCAAACCACCAAAAACCGCGTTATCCCGTAATCTCTAGAACCATAACAGATACAAGAAAAATGAAAGGGGACAGATGCTGATGTACTTTTGAGACAACTTTATGATATAATTTGGCAAAAAAATTTCTGACTAAATTTAATGTTCAAGGACTTCGCTTACGACAAAAACTCTCAAACCTTAAGTCGAAATCATGAAATGTTTTCACCATTTGGCGTCCTGTGACATGTCCTTAAAGAAAATCTCAAGGTCATAGTTCAGAAGTGACCTCGGCCTTAGGCCTCTAATCTTGTTATCATTACAACTTTAAAACTATAAAAGATAAAAGACAATAAATGGGAAAAATACTCCTCTCATCAAGACCCTCATATGATATATAAGTCCGAAACAGTGCGATGAGCCGTTTTCGAGTTCGAGCCCTTGACTCATTTCAGTTAATCAGTATGATCACGGCCTTCAATTTGAGCCCAATTTCAAAGGTCATGGATTAAGGTCATACCATAGCAACTAGTTAACCATTACGAAAAGTCTTAGCAACCATATATTTTTTAAATCAGGATGAGTATTTTACTGTAATATGTCATTTTACAAACGGAAGGGGCATTTTGTCCTTAGCAACGGCCATAGAAGTCCTTGACAACCATGTATTTTTTTTACTCAGGACCAAAAAAAGTCTATTTCGCCTTACAAATGTTGCAGTAATTATGTAGTGAAGTACAAAACAAGAGATGAAGAAAAATTTATTTCTTAAAGGTATCTGAGAAGGACCTTTCTAATTGTTTTTGAACAATTAGTCCTTTCTTTTTGCATTGTTGTTTATCTTTAAATTTACAAATGATCATTAACGAATATAACATTCGCTTTACTTCCTTTAGGGTTAACGTCACATAAAGTAAATCCGTCTACTGTTGTATTTGAGGGATATACAAGTTAGGAGACACGAGTTAACATCGCAATAATACGCATTTTAAGGTCACAAACCAGCATTGCAGTTAATCTGTCTCTAATCTATAACTTAATTGATTATTAACGGATTTTGAAATTTTGTGGCACAAATATTCATCAAATTAAAACGACGCGTCCTATTCAACACTCGGGTCAATAACTCGAAGGCAGCGGTCAAAGTGCAGTATTGAGATGAATCCGTGTCAAACACAGGCATATACTCTTCTTGGTAGTTGGTTTTAAAATAGAATGGTACAAATGACCATTACATCAGGCGATGTGTGCGAGGGTCCTGTCAATTTGGGTCGCAACTTTAAAGTTCACGATGCATCCAAATGGTTAAGTTTTTTTTAAATTTTAATTGTGCATCTATTTGCCTAAATAACCCACATTTAACGTTGTTATCATGCCGAAATAACAAAATCGCTTAGCTGCTGAAGGTTATGGTTAGTTGCGACCTTCAAGCGATTCCTTTACATCAAATTAAGTTCTTCGTGGTGTGGTTTGTAATGGAGCTTTAGGACATTTTGTAGGCGTCCACTTGATTTAATATGGCTAGGGTTATGAATCGATTTAATCAAATCTGAGCTCAATTAATGATTTGGTTTCCATTAAAGTTAGGGTTTTGAATCAATAAATCAAAATCTTAATCGAGAACTTTTTTGATACCAACTGTGTATCCCTTTTGAATGAAAAATATTATCAGCGGCCGGTTTCATAAAACATCCGATTTGAGGATTTCCTCAACGTCTTCTCTATTTAAAAACTTGACCAATCAGGCTGCCTGATAATTCAAAGGACCAGGGGTGATAAGGACCAGTTTTGGCCCTACTTAAAAATTTCATCATATATGAAGTGGCAATGTATTAACACTTAGATTTTAAGAAAATAATAAAAAATTGTATTATATCTGATAAGCACTGTTGCATAGCAACCAATTCA
This sequence comes from Limnoperna fortunei, assembly GCA_944474755.1. Taxonomy (NCBI): domain Eukaryota; kingdom Metazoa; phylum Mollusca; class Bivalvia; order Mytilida; family Modiolidae; genus Limnoperna; species Limnoperna fortunei. Next base: position 24,759,016 of record OX104125.1, read on the forward strand.
TATTGACTGCCAAAAATGAATTAAGCGTATATTATATTTATATTTATTATTGAAACTTAGATTTTGCAGTTTAATATGAAAAATAGTAGTCTAGAAATGACTTCACCACTTTGAATTAATTACAATTATAGTTTTGAGGTACAGATATTTACAGAATTCCAATCTTATTTGCTTAGCAACTGTGTCAACCCCATAGCAACCATATATTTTGTGGAATTTGAGCCGTATTTGGATGCTAATATTATAAGATAAACATCATTTACATACACATTATTCATGGTATCAATAACATTTTATTATCTTGAACTAAGGTATTGTCATATTTTTGTTAATTGTTTCCATAGCAACCAATATAAACAGTACACATAACAACAACATGTATATGATTGAGAAATTAATAAAATTTTGTTTTATTTCTAAATGTCAAATTCCAAAAAAGAATTTTTTCAATAAAAGGTCGATCACGTTATCTTCATATCTTTATTCTTAAAAGAATTTATTGTTCTCCTGTTTGACACTGAAATGTACTTATCAATTATACTTGTAAGGGAGTGAAAAAAGATCATGAAAGCCTGTCAAATGTTAAAATTATCAATTGCATTCCTGAACAATATGGTAAAAGAATAAAATTATAATGTTGTTGAATTATACACTTGATGTCCTCCTCATTCAGTTGCATTTTAAAAACCGTAGTCTCACTATAAATGTTGATTTTGCATTGACAAAATTCAACGCTTACTCAATATAATTTAATATTTCCAAAAACACATTAATGACATTAAATATGGATCTAAATGATAGACTTTTCCAGATATACACACCTAGGGATGACAAGTCTAAACTTATTTGTTTAAAAATAACAGGGACCTCCACACTTTTTGGAGAGTAGAAAGCAGCTATATCAATGTTTATTTCTAATTTCATTCCTCAACACCACCATCACCATCATTAACATCATCCTCATCATCATCAACCAACTGTGGCTCTGGTTCTGAAGCATCATTTAAATGTAAACTCCAGTCATATCTTGAATCGAACTTTAACTGATGATGTCGTGCAAAACCAAGATAACATATTGTTGCAGCAATATGAGCACATGTCCCGACCACTCTACTACCAGACTTGCATTGACAGTACCAGCCTTTGACAGTAAATTCATCATATTAAATCCATAATTTATAGTTTTTTGAGAAATATGCCTGCTTTGAATTTTTGCCATCAACAAAGTCTTATCATGTTTGTTTACCAGTATGTCATATTGTCCATCATCATCATGATGCTCATAATTATAGCTTTGTGTCGTGTTGAAAAATTTCTCTTTGAATGTCAATTATGGGCAATAAATGCGGCCGTACAATTTCGTCTCTATACCTTACAACGTTAAGATTGTTTTGGATATGTATCAGCTGTGCGTTCCTGGCGTACGAGATACCTGCCCACATAATAACACTGCCTGCGCCAAACCAAACACTTCTCCAGTTCTGTAAATTCCATACATGAACAGTAGTACACCATCTAACCCTTGTTCGGCGGTGTTGGCGTCTCAGTGTTGATCCGTAAATAGAATAATCAAATGTAACGATCCTGTGCCCAAGTTGTAACACGCTGACGCGCTGAACGTAGTCGGTTTGTCGTAATACCAAGCTGATGGTAGCGTCTCCAAAGGCGTGAAATTGAGCTACGATTACCATTGTACGTTCTGGCAACAGCATTCTGTGATTACCCGACCTCGATTCAACCGATAGAGATATTCCGGGTGGCACCATCTAACCATGGTATAGCGTCACCTCATTATAATTTTATTTTCCAAATGCAGCCAAGAAAAGAAAAGGTTTTATACCTATTATCTGAGTTAAAAAAACTACCCATGATTTGCACGTAAAAAAGAGCACGTTTTTAGCAATGGGTAATTCATAGTGTGTTCCATTTCAAGGATGGATGAACTTAAATGTTTTCACCTGGAAATCTTTATTTGAGGTGTAATTATGAAGATGAGTATATATATATTTGAATATTTATAGGTTATTTGTCCACAAAAAATTATTTGAAAAAAAATTATCCGATGTTACGTTTATTATTGTGAGTGAGTATAGAACTATGTAAACTTGATTTACTTTTAACGAAAAACTTTTTTATAACAATTTAGGGCCAATTCATTCCCCACAGGTATGAATATTTGAACCCGACGACGATTGTACCTTGCCACATTCTAATACACGTGAGACACGTTTATCGCATGTTGACGACAGTGAACAGAAGCTTTAGTTCAAGGCCACATGGCAGGATTTACCAGTTGATAAAAACTGGAAAGCAATATTGAACTGAAATAATGGCTGAAAGGGACGTTAAAATTCATTCAAACAAACTTAAAGTTTGTAAATAATTTTGTAGCAAGTTGTCTAAATACAGAACATATTTTCCGGTTTCAATATCACTTTAACGGCTACTGTCAGTAATGTATGAGAAAATTTACATTAGCCTTTAACAGATCCGTCATTGCAATAGTGGGATCAAGCAGCTACAGATGTATAATGATATTAAGAAGATAACAGCTGCGATGCTAAAAGGTGTTTACCGTCACGTACGGGAAAACTTAGACAACACCTGGATATAAACTTGTTATTTTTGTTCTTTAATTACAGACAGAAATATAATAGGTCTCAGCTGCAAATGTCCATTATTTGGTATTCGGTATGTTGTTATTACCTTCAATTGTGATATTTTTATCTTGTTGATCACGAACTCGACGAATCATAATAAGGAAATTTAATATGTTCTAAAGGATCTTTGAAACGTACGTATTATGTCAACGTGTATTAATTTTGTTGTTGTTAACTAGCTAATTCATATTAACATCTCCGACTGCGAGATTGTAGTATTTCGTTTTCCCACCTTTTTTATATTTCTCTAAACAACATTATGTGATTTGTTTTTAATTCTTATGATAAGTTTCGGCGATACCATAAAAGTATGACTTATATGGTTAGTGACAGAATAAATTCGCATGGTACTTTTGTCATTTTTTCTAGCAATATTTAAACTTTTGTTTTAAAGCAGCACTTGTCAATTATTAAATAGCTTAGGTTTCTAATAGGCATGGAAGGCTAAACCATTCTATGCAAATCAAACAAGAATCATTGGTAGTTCAGAAATTTTAAAAATATGCTAGCACTCTTGTCACGTTTCACGTGGGACTAAATTAAATTATACACTGTTTGACGTTCTTGTAAACTACAAAAATCTCGTTAAAACAACCAACGATAATGTACACGTGATGTTTGAAGGACTTGAAGAGGCTTGTCAGTAATCTATTGAGCTTCGTACGCATTACATTTTACATCAAGGTCGTCTGAGAACATTGTATGACATTCCTAACAGCTGAATACTAAGTACATACACTACATTGACTTTATTATATAAAAACTTTTGATTTGACAAGTATTCATTAATGATATAGAAGACATTTTTTATTTTGAGCATTCTAATTTAGAATTCAAATGTAATGATAAACAAGGTTATTAAAATCAAATTTGAACAACTTTACAGGTGGATTCCAGACATAGTACTTTCCTTTTTTTCATCACGTCTGGAGGTCGCTTTCCGGTTGTACCTTAAATGAAGGTAATTACAAAATACCAAATATCGACGAAACTGCCATGACAGACAATCCACAAATCAGAGTCCCAGAAACCGGCAACTCCAGAACCAACAGTCAAAGTGGGTATACCTCCTGTGCAATAATTAAACCATAAATTCAGCGAGTCGACATGTTATTATTGAATAAAACATTACTTGACCATTCCTCAGGTGCTATAAGAAATAGTCAATAATTGTATTAAATATAGCATACACTTTGTGACAAAATTTGAATTAACATAACGTTACTTAAACTCTGAGATAAAAGATAAAACTTATATAGACTGGGCATAACTTTGTTATAAAAATCTAATTTGATCTCTGCAATATTAAATAATTACGATACGTACAGTAGTTTATTTTTTTATTATTGTACTAAAAAACCTTTAACCTTTAACAAAGTAATGGCGCTCAGGTACTTGTATGGTTTACTTATGATTTGTTGGACAACAAAACCTTATAGAAAATATACTTTTGAATAATGCACTTGACGAAAACGTTTTATAGGTAGCGTAATCGATCCCACCCTTTTAACCAGACACACAGCTTAACTTCTTAACATTTGTTGGACAACAAGGCCTTATAGAAAGGATACAATTTAGAGTTAAATTACTCTACAACAAAGGGTGGTAATTTTATTCTCTCCATTGCTTCACCATGTATTATAATTAAAAACCCTAAAGTAATTTAACAAACCTTTTGTATACCTTCTTTAAATCCAGTAATAAGCTAATCTGAAAGTGTAGACAGTAGAATTTTAACATACGGTATCGATCAACTACAGAAAGCCATACTCATTATGCCAATATCCAGCTCGAACCATCGTGTAATAAAAAATGGTTTCATCTTTTAAACAATTATTGTTTAAACTATATTCCATTTAACATATAGTACTTCTACCCCATACAAATATATAGTTATTTTTGCTACGATTCGTTGGGGCTTGGGTGGACCAGTTGTTAAGGTAGTTTGTCTACTATTGATCACGTGGTATATCAACAATGAGATTGCGGGTTCGATTCTAACTGCGGGCAGTGTGTACTCGACTCCAATATTAATTGACAAGAATTGTCAGTTTACCTACCGCAGGTCGGGGGGTTTCTTCGGGTACTCCAACTTTTTCCTTCGATAAAAACTGGACACCATGATATAGCTAAAAAATTGCTGTAAATGGCGGTAAATATCATTCAAACAAACCTACAAACAAACAAATATCAATAAATACCAATTAATCTTCATTTCTGCTAGATGCCATTGAAAGATTAGAGTCACTGCTTTATACAATCTGGTTTTTATAGATTATTTCACTCAATAAATGACAATAACTTCATGAAACTGATTTTCATTTTTGCGATGGTATTCCTTTGAGAGTAGCTGTTTATATAATAGATTTTTAGTTTTTTTAGTTTTAAGATGTTAAAGAGCAAATTTGACCAACAACAACTACAACTCAACATGAAAAACATTTCACAATTTATTTCAGCACAAACTATATTGTTGAAACGATAATTTTTTTTCTATTTCATATTAGCAAGAATTGTTATGAAAAGAGCCATGATTGCTACTTGACAAACAGTGGAAGGTGGGCATGGTAAGACAAATTTAAGTTACTATATATGGAATCTGATAGCAAAATTGCTGCAGGGAGAAACATTTCAATACGATCTAAACACTCTGTATATAAAAGATAACACAGTATGATTCCAGAATAATATTGCTTTGAGGAGAAATCTTTTACATTACGATTCAAACACTGAAGGCAATATTTTTTCCAGAGTTTAGTTTACGACGTTATTAATATATTTCTTGAATTAAAAGCATTTGATTTGCAAATAAGCAAGTATTATAGTATTTTCCTATGCTCTCTAGTCAGTTTCGTGCTTTAAATCAAACAAAGTAATCCTTGCACAGTTGCTTTCTATTGAACTCGATTTGAATTTATTTCTTAAAGGATTTTGTAAAGTCATTCAAACTAAAAATACAGCTTAATATAGCTTTCTAAATGTTAGATAAATTACTTAATTCTCATCATTTTTGACATTGCGTAAAGATACAACAATATTACTGGTCTCTTAATGCATCTAAATTACTTGAATGGTAAACAACTAGCTATTTATTGAAGAAAGTTTACAAAACGCCCGTTCAGGATGTAATGAACGTAATAATGCTAAGTTGGATTACTTTTTTAGTTTCCACGGGCTTTAATAGTCAATGCTTAAGCAAAATTGTTGCTATAATAGGACCAGAAATTAACTCCTGGTTAAGAAACAATAAAAGAAAATTTAGGAATAACTAACTTGAAATAAGAACTTGTATAAATCACTTTATTAAACCTCTATTTGATTGGTGAGTTGATACGATTGATTCTGACGTAGAACTGACAAATAGTGAATTCCGTGTTTAATATAAACAAAATAAAATGTACAGAAATTTGAAATTTACAGATTTTTTTAAGGATTAAATCAAAATATTTTTTTCTAAAATTCGAACATAGGACCATATACCAAGAACTCTGAGATCCTTACTCAGTACATGTTTAATTACAAACCATGTCTTGAAATTAACACGACGAGAGTAATGTAAAACTGTTTATTCACTAAAACAATCAGCGAAGTAATACTTTAAAAATTAAAAGAATAAATATGAGACAGAGAGAAGTAAACATATTAGATTTACTATAATTGTATAAAAAATTCATATCAAGGCCATTTCACTACTGTTGTTATCCTGATAGCATTTACTGTTCAAAATTGTTACCATTCGTTTAATTAAAAAGTTATTGATATCCGTTTTACCTATTGTTGCAACAGCAGTAAGGAATTCAATATTTTCCGCAAATCAGCTACAATGTACAGAAACATGACAATGTATGAAAGGCAAAGGACATGATGTAGCACGTTACTCTTCATTTCAAACAAAACACCTCAATTAAAGAGATATTTGCTATTATTATTATCTATTTTTGTTGATGGCAAATGTCGAGAATCTATACTGCAAAATAATGGAACAAAGAAGCAGAACACAGGTTTTGAATCCTTGAATTAACAGAATATGATCAAATGTGTCGACACCAAAACGAAAGTGATATCTTTAATGGGAAATAACAAAAATATAGAGAGTCTTAAAAAATTGAAAGTTGATTCTCTGTAATCACTTTTCAACAGTGTCTAGTTTAAAAAGTATTACGACAACTAAATTATTTCCTTTGGACATGCCATTAACTTAGTTTCATCATACCACTAGCTGACTGATCCTTAACATTGCGTGCAAAAACCTGTATGCTAATTAGTTATCTTAGTTTTAAGACATTTTATAATCCAGTCAAGCACGCTACCAATAATAAGATTATTGACAAATCATTGAATTCGGATTTAATTTTTCATGATCCACCCACGATTTCCCGCAATCCATCTGTGCACGATATGAATTGTCAAAACAAGCAATGGTGAGAAATTATTAATAAGTCCTCTTGACTGATACACAGTTATGATGGCAAATATTTCGACAGAAAAGTAAACGAAGAACTGAAGCTAACGGCACATTGTATCTTGGAAATCTGGAAATGCTGCAATACCGGTCGTCCAGTCAATCCAAGGTTAGATAAATAGCAAAGGAAAACCGACCAAACAGCAAGAGCCAAAAGTGAATGGATAGTTACAAATCTGGATATAGACAAACATAAACAAAGCAGCACAAAACCAAAAACACAAAAACCGCACGAGCATGGATATATACACTAACTTTCTTATCATGGTTGCCACCTGGACTCCTAACTTAAAAATGTTTGGCGCCCAGTAAAAAAGTTAATCGCCCACACTTTTTAAATATTTTTATAATAAAAAGGAATACACATTAAGAAATTAAAAATGTTCAATAAAATGATAGGATAAGACCAAAAGTTAAAAAAGACATAATTGTGAAACAAATAATATTATGTACAAATGTAGTTAACACAAAATGCATTATTAGAAGTACTTAAAGATTTACATTTACTTTTTTGAAAGTAATTGCCAAAAACTAATTTGTATTACATTGTATGTATAAATCACTGCAATACTCATTTAAACACTAGCCGCATCGTATTTCCAATCTCTGGCCCGGAATTCATATCCGTTCTAGACATTTTCGTATTTTCTTTCGCGTTGAACTGGTTTCTGGTATTATTTTTACTACACGCTTAAGTACAAAGTAAAAGTCTGACGGAACCAGCTAGCACTGTGTGGCGCGTAAACAGGATAAACCATGACGCAAAAAAACAAAAACAGAAATAAAAATTTTTAAGATTTCTTACCAATATGGAAATAAAATTGATAGGAGGCATACGATACTGATCAGAATGACAGGGTATAATTCGTGGAAACGGATATCAACCAAATCACCACACATCACCACCTGGAAGATAGAAAAGCAAACTTGACTCGCCTATAAAATTGACTGTTAGTGTCAATCGCTGCTAAAGATAGTAACCCGAACCCAATAAAACCCATGGGTGTAAGTCAAGTCCGGTAAAGCAATATATTAAACAAAGTTCGAGGCAAACCTACATATGTATTTGAATAAAATTAATGAACAAAGTAAGAGACAACCATACAGTACGTATGCTTTAGTTCACTCATTTCTGCGTCATTTTTAATCGAATAAAATTTATTTATAATTTGTATCATGCGAATTCGCCACGCCATAATGGTATAATATTTGTATACAGTAAAAGTTGCTTGGTGGAAAGGTAATACACACATTTGAAATATAAACAATATAACAGAGTTTTATGTCAACACAAATCAAATGGCTCGGCAATTACTGTTTGAAGGGGAAGCACCGCCTAACTGAATGCTTATATAGTGAAAGAAAGCAGAAAACAAAGATTTGACAGAATTTGATATACAAATTTATATATGACTGATGATAATTCTGAATTAGGGCAAGCATATCCTAAATATTTTAGAGGGGTACAAGATATGTTTTATAGGAGAGAGAGAGCATTTATTACTAAAAGCTACTTACTTACCATACCGCGGAATTTAGACGAACTTTTCATTTTTAAGATGTTTTATAAATTAGTCTACATTAACTTGAAAAAAATTTGTATGTATTTTGGTCTATGTGTGTGTGCGCAAACCATAATGCCAGGCCAGTGCTGAATTGCAAATAAAATCAAACGATAACATCATAACGTAGTTTAGTTGTATTGTTATAACATGAACTTTACTTCAAAGATTATAAGTAATATACGTTTATATCCGTAGATATGGAGCTTTAACACATGAAGTGCCCTGAATGTGTTAAAATCCCCATACCTACGGATATGAACGTGTATAATGTATTTATCCCCGGTTTTAGTTTGAAATGATGGATTTTAAGGTAATTTGTCAACGAAATGGCGGACGTTAAAGTAACGTCTTCATCATTATCAAAGAAAGTTTGATTGAAATTTGATAAAAATTAGGCTTTTTCACAAGGTGTAGGGTACTACCTTTGGTTTTCCTTCAAGTGTTTTGTTGGATTCGAACAGATGTTTAAGAAATAAATTTTGGCGCTGAATGTTTAGCAGAGACGTCATAATAGTGTGACGCCGATGTTTGTCAAGCTGCATATCTTTAGTTTCTTTTTGTTAAAAATAAAACACATTTCTAGCTTTTGTGAAAGATTTCTTCATCCTTAATATGACACAACCCAATCACCATTTATGATATAAACGCATCTTAGGTACCTTTGTGCAACTAACGCATAGCAACACTCGGGTATGACTAAGCAACGGCTCGGGTATATTGGTTTTGTAAAGACGTGTAACTGACCAATCAAAATCCAGGAATACTACTGATACGAGGTTTGTAATTCGATTATACGTTTTTTTTCAAAGCATGTTTTAAAATGTTAATAACATACTGGCATATTCAAAACTGAATTATTGCTATTAAAAAATAGTCACTATCCCTCTGTACTAATTTGCTCGTTTACAAAAACCATATATGTCTCGTATTATTTGTGTATTATTAACAAACAGAATCACTATAAAATACATTTTGTACTTTTTAGGTTTAAATGTCAATAATTGTATCATAACATCTGCTCAGGATAGGAAATCGAAAAAATATCTTTCAGGAAATAACAGCCACAAAGGAAAAAGAAATCATTAGCACGTAAGCAAAAACGTGTGTCATTTTCTACAGAAAAGTCCGTTAACGGTGTTTTTTCTTCAGATTAACGTTAAAACGTATAGTTACTGATGTAAAAACCTGTTTCACGAATATTTATTTTCAAATTTATTGCAAGGCTTTTATTTCACAAATGGAATTGTATACCATTGTACAAATACATTTCATGAATACAAGGATCAATGTTTTTACCTAAGTAATTACTAATAGCACAGTCTGAGAGATTTTACAAGACTGTTTTAGGGTGTGAAGTCATTTTCACTTCTGTTTTCACAATATTTTTATGTTTGTACCATTCTACTGCAATACAAGTCAAAACACATTTAATGAATTTTCTTTGACTGTTATTTCTATTTGTAATTAATAATTAAACTTGCGTTTATAGAACAATTCTTTTGCAGAATATGCCATTTCTTAATCTTTTAATAATATTCATATCATGCCTGATCAATTGATTATTTCAAATGTCATAGATTGTAGAATGTGATGAAACAGCTATAGGTAATTTTCATCTAGAGTGATGATAAACGAAGGTTTCTAGTCTCAGCAGCGTAACAAAGTGGTTAGCTAAATATTACTTGCTGTGTTTTGACACACTGGAAGCAAGAATATTTCATGAGATTCACTAATATTGTAATACATGTTATAGGTAAAATTCAAATTTTACTATACGCGTTATCAAACAAGTTATATCTTAGATATGCATAAATGATACGGTTCATAATAATGCTCATGGTAATAACGCCTAAGGTAGTAGATTGGTTAAAAAGTGAGTAACAATCCTGTGAGCAGTATTTAAACTATATTTACAAGATCAAATTAAATTTCACCTAAGATGCAAATGTTCTAAAAATGCATATTCAAACATGCATTTCTTCAAGAGTATAGCAAAAAAAAACCTTCAATGTGAAAAGACCAGAAAGTCAAAGTAAAAATATTTAGAATTTAATTAAGACAGACTTTATTACTGAATTTATCAATGTGTTGACTATGAGCTCATGATTACCTAGGAAACACAACAGGCATCGACACAAGTACAACGGCATCAAATATACCTGGGTTACCAAATTAAATACGTCAGACAATTATCACGAATGTAGCTCTGTGCGATGAAACCTGTGAATCCGCTCATTATGGTCCCATCTTAGAGTAAAAACTATCTTTCAAAGATACAACAGTAAAAAATTCAACTCTAAATGAAGGTAATAACACAATACCGAAAACCGATGAAACTGTCAAATAGACAAAGCCCAAATTAGTCCAAAAAACCGACAAACTCCAGAACCAACAACCAAAAATATAGTAACTACAGCAATGGTCCTGACTTGGTACAGGCATTTAAAAAGAAATGGTGGGTTAAGATGAAACAAAAGCACTGAATCGCATTATTTTCTCCAAAACTTGTAATTTAATACAAGAATTATGTGTAACGTGCATGTAAATCAGCTGTATTTTAAAATAAAATATTTGTGGTGTTTAAAAGCAAAATATGCTTCCTAATTGTTTAAAAAAAAATTAATAACATTAAGTAATTAAATATTTCATCTTATTGACCGAAAGGTTTTTTCTATTATTATGATTAAATATTTCATCTTATTGACTGAAAGGTCTTTTTAATTATTTTGTTTTAGAAACATCGCGAATTTTAATGAAAAACGAAGAAAATATTTTTGCAAAAACATACCTTAGCATCAGACATAAATTTCAAACAATAATAAATTGATTAATAAGTAGAATTTCGATGGCAATTTTTACATATACTATTGCAAACTCAGTTTTGTTTTTTCAATGTGTTTTATCTAAATTTGGTCATTTGTCGATTTTTGTGTCTTGTGTTATTTTAATAAATTCATTCTTTACTTATATATAAAACATTTTGCATGTACTATTTTGAATGACACATATATTGATTAAAGACTCTACATTTCTTAATATCTTATATATATATCTAAATGTTGATAAAATTGACATTCAAAGATGTCCTGTGTAAACGAGCTATTGAAAACACGACCTAAATTTCACTGAACAAATGAGCGCTATCAAAAACAAATAACTTAAACAGCTTCTTAAAGCTGCTCCGAAATGAAGAATTTTTCACTTATAAATATGCTCAGTGCATAGCCCAGACTACCACTCTCAGCGAGCTTGCTGTTCCGGATCTTTGCCTGAATATTAAAGGATTTCTGACCCCCTATTATGGTTCCTTCAAATAGGACCAGCATAATGAACAGAACAGTCTTTGAGGTTTAAAATACTTGATGGGATCATTTATATAAAAAACGATAGACACAAGCTTCGAGCAAACCATGTAGAAACAATCTGTCATTATATTGATACTTATTAAGAAAGATAGACAAAGGCATTTATACACATAGTTATTTTCATCCCCCCAGACTTCCATAAAGTCGACTAAAGTCTTTGAATTACTGACAAATACGCATGAAAATGATAAGAACTAGGCGTGCAAATAGCTGTATAACAAATAAGAATATATTTGAAACCAAAAATGCAATTATTTACTATAGATTTTTTCTAGACCGGTCACTTCTGTTGACTACAGTGGTACTCATACAAGCGTTTACTGTGCCTAAATTACTTTTATCTCGTAAGAATGTTCCTCAGCGTTACACATAATAGATCGTTGTGATCGTCCTATCTCTCAAATACGAAAGAAATGTTTTGCTGTCATATGTATTATGCCCTTTTCTTGAATTAGAATTTTTCCTAGAAATGACTATGAGTAACTCGACGGTTGTCAAATTAAACGCCCGGAACACCTAAGTGCAGCCATGGCGTTTACTTGATCTGGGATGCTCACTTTCTGTTTTGGGATTGTTTCGCGTTGTATGTTTTCTAAATCCGAATTTGTAATCGTTGTTGACTACGGCTCTTGTTGTTCTGTCCGTTTTCTTAATATATTTGGCCCCAAATTCTACTTTAATAAATTAATAAACATTTTATAATTGGAACAGACAATATCCCAATTTAGCTATTTGTTTGAAACGCTACAGGTATCACCAGTGTTATACTATATAAGGAGTAACACAACAGGCACAAGCGCCATAAAACTTACCTTTACTCAACTACCATTACAACACAAGAAAAGGAAAGATTTGATTGGATGAAATTGAGAACAAAAAAGTTCTCAGCAAAGAAAATGTTTAAGGCGCTGCGCCCTGGTATCATTTATAAAATGCGATTTAACAGGATACACTGTACAACATGACCAGTGATAAAATACGCCTGTAGAGTCGAAACAATTGCATCCTCGTTTTTGTTAAGAATATTGTTCAATGTCAAGAATGCCTTTTTTGACTGCCTCGCAGTTTGAGATATGTTTAGTCATACTTCTTTAGATTGTAATCTTTAGACAATGAAATTATCAATTTATCTTCATTGTGATATATGACCTATTAATGAGCTGATCACAAAAAATTATCCCTTTTTGTAATTTGATTTCCTCGAAACCGGATTACGCCGCAAGGTAATCGGAATTGAATAAAATTATGATCTATAAGTAGTGTGTTTTAAATAAGTGATGTACTTTTTAAAGAAAAAATGCGTCATACATTTATGAACTCACGATATTAACAAGAGTTTTCAAAGATGTTGTGTTTTTACTATATGTATATACATGAACCTATACAGTAGCTACTTTTATTTGTTCCAACTACACAAGGACACTGTCTATATAATGAAAAATTTGGAAATTAAGTTGCACAGTTTTTTTATAAGAATACATTTTGTTTAACTTTACTTATTTAAAAAACATGTGTCGTCTGCTTGTAACATTTTTAAACAAAGAATGATGTTTGTGTATAAATACACGAGATCTTTTTTTTTATTTTTATACAGTCTGTTTATACTCTTTTGGTATGGTAGAGGTAGTTGTGGTTGACGTAGGATACCCAGAATCCTTTGCGTGGAGATTGTTTCTTATCTGACACCAAAATCTTTAAAACATTTTTCCTTACAGAGAGCGAAAAATTTCTGTTGCCTTAATTTCCTGAATTCGGTGTACTAGCAGAAAACATAACATAGCATAACAATGACATACTAATATGTAACTCTTTAAATAAGAACTAACTAACAAAAAACAGAGTAAATACAAAACCACATGCGCGGCAACAATAAATATAAACTGAAAAAGTTATCGAATCATCGCCGCAGGTAAAATTCTGTATTTAAAGGTAATACTTATCGCAGAATTAAGGACACAAATAATTCTAAAATTATGAGATAGATTTTAGCAGGTCATTAACCGTTCTCAAACATTGTGTTGACTTTAATTAATTCCGATAGCAATCAACATACATGTCCTGTTTATTAATCATACAGGAATTGTTTCTTTATACACCTACGTCATACAATGTAAATGACGATTCATTATTATAAAGAACATCTGAATATCAAACAACATGAAGAAAACTTGTTCTTTGATTTAAGTTTTAATATTTATCTGAAAGAAACGATAATAATAAGTAATTGATATCAGAAAAAATAATCACAATTTGATTCCATTATATTGAAAAAAGTGAATTGACAAAAAAGGACTTGGTCTGCGTCAATTAATAGCAAAACAGGGAAACGATACAACTAAAATGTAATGATCTAACAATAATTATCTTTGTTGTTTTGGATTACTTAATTAAGTATTTTGCTGGATCGCGGATTTAATATACCGAATAAGATTATTCATTTTATTAGGGTTGGTCGCATAAAAGTGAAAATGCAACATTATGTAAGCCGTATCTTAGTCTCAGAAAGAATTATATACAAAGGAATAGACGGAAGTTTAATACCGGAGTGTTTAAAACAATTTTACTATAAATAAATATTAAATAGATGAACGGGCCTTTTGTAAACGGCAGATTTCGCGGACAGATAACATTAACAAAGTGCAGATGATCTGACTGGCAATCATCTTTACTCGTTACTCGTTTTGTTATTCAACTGTAGCGAAGACTTCTGTTACAAGAACGTTGTCATGGCAAATAACGTCGGTTTTGTTTAACGTTCTTGCTTCTGGTGTTCTGATTGCATGTCGTATATCAAAAAATGCAGAGTTTATAGGATATCGCGATGTTAGAAAGTTGTTAGTTTACAGAAGAAAGATGTACATACATGCGCTTTTTTCAAGGCGTACGTGATCTTTTTAAAAAAACGTTTAATATCAATCTTTTGATACAGTGATGTATTATGACTGAAGAAATAGCTGAAATGATAAGCACATAACTGGTATTAAGCATTAAAATACCAACAGAATATAAACATATGGCCTCTTGCATACATTTCAAAGGGTTTAAAAAAGTGACGATAAGCAGTTTAACATTAAACCACGTCTATGTTAAATAGTTTATATTTCACATAAATCAACTTCTACAGTATTTTCTTAATCCTGAAACAGCAGGTGTACATTAAAAGGACAGAAAACCTAAGCCCAGAAACGTGTACAAGAGGACTACTTGGGCACAGAAATTAAAGGTTGTAGAGTCAATTGTGTGCTGCAAACCCAAGTAACCGTTTACTTTTTATATATTTTTTCAATTAAAGTTAAGTTAAATTAAGTTGTCATAGATTAGTTGCACACCTGTTTCCTGTGACAGTAGTGCAAAGGACACTTAAATTTGGACATAGTATTACAGAGTGGTAGACAGATTCCGTTTCTCAGAAATATATGTTTATTTACAAGAAGTATGTTTGAACAGGTACCATTTCGTCCTAGAAAAGACAAACTGGAAAAATTTTGAGTATTATGTGATAACAATTACAATAAACAATGCATACAAGTAATCGTCGTCGTTTTGGTGGGGGTCGAATGTTTTGTTGGTGTAGTGCAAGTAATGGCTCCTGAAACGTTTAAACTGTTTGATGTCATTGTGGCCTATAGACGATTTCGAAATCTCACTTAATCTCTCGCGTACGAGATTCTTGGGGAATATTACTATGATGTAATTGCATATTACATGTACATATGAATTGTTTATCTGTTAATTGTTTATTTATTACCTTATAAAGAACTTTGATGAAGAGTACAAAAGACTTGACACAAAAAGCCCATAAAATATAACTTTGGATTATGATTTGTATACAAAAATCAGATTTATATAAAATTGGTATGTTAATACATGTCTAAATCAGTTTAAAAAAGCCATAGAACGATAGAAGAAAATAACATGCATGAAAAACTCACCAGTGACTATAGTTAATATCTTTTTTGGTTTATAAATAAATTCTTCAGCAGAGTGCGTTTTATAAGAATATTCACTCTTTTTTGTTTTATTTTATATATTTTATTCTCCATTCGAAGCCAGTTTTTATTGTCACGACCATTTAATTAATGACGAAATGTAATTGCGAATCTAAAACGGTAAGGAACGAAATGAAAAAAATGTGATACAAAATATCATGTAATGAGTTTGAAAGCTGTCATTAATGCATAGTTACCAAGTTACACAATTTTTTACGTGAAAATCATCAGTGGCGCTCCAATCACAGATACCGAAATGCCAGGAAATTAAGATGTTACAGAACGTATACCAGCCTAATTTCTTAAAGTAATGATAACTGCGGTTGAGGCTTATAATTTTCAAGAATATCCACAAAAATAATAAAAAAATCTTTGCATTTTCTGGGTTATGGTTATATAAATTGCCAATCAATTTTAATGTATGATTGAACACCGTTTTTAATGGATTTATCGGCATATCAACAAAAGCAACTCACTCACAGACATATCATCCATTGAAAACGGTGTACAATCCTTATAATTCTTCAAAATTGCAATAAGAAATTAATTTTCCTATTAGGTTATTCTCAATTCAATGTTTCCTGTTTATTTTGGTAGCAGCGATCGTCGACCTAACGTATGGATAGTTTGTTGAGTTTTACGTACCAAATTTTATTCATACAATCATATTTTGATTTTAATAAAAACAGCATAAATCTATAACTTTATTTTCTTTTCGAACACAAGAATAGTTTTAAATTTAAGAAATCATTAACGTCATACAAATAATTTGTAACCACCGTCGATATTGAATGCCGCCATCTTTGTTTACATTGGTTACGCTAAAAATAGTTCTGTCAAAGTCATGTATCCAAAAATAAATTTCGTCAAAAACCTCAACCGGCCAATCAAATAAACGTATTTCTAAATATGCAAATCATATTAGAATTATTCAATAATATTCGAATTTATCATTGTTCTAAAATTAGTGATACACATACATGTACGTTTTACACACATGTAAATAATATTAATTATCTAACATATATATGTTTTAAAATGCTATTACAAACTGCAAGATTTACAATACCTATGGGATCTTTAAAAAAA
Organism: Limnoperna fortunei; assembly: GCA_944474755.1. Lineage (NCBI taxonomy): Eukaryota > Metazoa > Mollusca > Bivalvia > Mytilida > Modiolidae > Limnoperna > Limnoperna fortunei. Next base: position 24,776,146 of record OX104125.1, read on the forward strand.
ACTATACGATTTACACAGATGATTTAAAACAAAAGAAATATGGAGATATCACAATGAGTAACTCGACAGGTGTCAAATTAGCGGCAGGCACTACGTACTCCTCCAGAGCACCTGACACACCCATGGTTTTATTGGGTTCGGGTTACTCGCTTTCTATTTTGTGTTTTTAGGTTTTGTGTTATATTTGTCTATATCCTGTTTTGAAACTATCCAATGAATTTTGGTTATTTCTTTTATAGAAAAACTGAAAGATTGGTAAAGAATTCTATACAACAAAACCTGCAAAGATATCGTCCTATTGCAAAAAAAGTCAAAATAAATAACTAAAATTTAGCGAGGAGTGTAGTTTTTATTTGCTATGACACTGTCGAAATTTTCTTTTACCTTATCCACCTTTATTATGACAAAACGCCTTCAGTAACATAACAGACGACACATGTGTAAAAGAACATGTTGTTATTTCTGGAGTTTAATAAATTTATATTTTTTTTATTTACGCTTCTTTTCTGTTATATATCTAAATCTATATATTTGTCTGGATAATATCTATCTATATATTGCTTTGTCAAAACATTGGTTTGAGAGTCCTTGTCTAAAGTATGGGTTGTCATGTTTGTCTATGACGTAAATATTTCCCAGACGGTGTTTTAAAGCTAGATCGATATGTGTGGGTCGTATGATTAAAAGGCTGCAAACCATGACTAGAAAGATAATAAAACCTTTTTCTTAGTTTTCTTACGCTTCTGGAAGGGTAGACATTACATAAAATTAATGCACACAATGCCTTAACTTGTGAATAAACATATGTCTCCCAATGTATTATAGTTCAAAATCAAGAAAATGTAAAGAATAATTGAGCAGTAATAAGACAAACACTTAAGACAAATGTCCATCAAATAGACAGCATAAAGTTGAATTTTGTTTTGAAAGGATACTCTGAATATTTACGCATAATTTTTCAAATTGGTCATGTTCATATCCATACTTTATCCTTCCTAGAAAGAAAATACGAATGGGCGAATACATTTAATTTAAAGTTGTTGATAATAAGTTTGAGAGAAATTTTCAAAGAACAAATCAATTAATAATGATGGTTTATATAACCATTAAAGAAATTGAGGGATTTATATCGTTTAATGTGTGATATAAGAATTTGGTAAAAGTTTCTCTTGGTGATTCATTGTGATATTTATTTCAGAAAACAAGTTCTTGTATAAACTTTTCTAACGAGACGAGTATTATTAAAATTTGTTTTAGAGTACACAAGGTTCCCTCAGCAAGACTGACGGTAACGTCTAAAAAGCTTTCGATATTATGAATACGGAAGAAGTTTCTTTAGGTGATTCATTGTGATATTTAATTCAGAAAATAATAATTCTCGTATTGCAAATATCTGACGTAACATTTTAACAAGTTACAAGTTACATAACCATTTTTATAAACATTTAGTTTTTAGAAAACAGAACGTCGAGTGCACCACTTACGATTTCACCTGATATGTGATATATTATACGCCTTTCAAATAGTGCCGGGCAGGTTGTGATGGAATTCAAACAATCTGATAAGGATGATTTATGGACCTAACAGCCATAAACTTGTTGAATTGAGATTTTACAAACTAATTGTCCAATGAGTTAAGGATTGTTAAAGAAAATCCTAGAGTTTAGGATTGTTAAAGAAAATCCTCGAGCTTAGGATTGTTAAAGAAAATCCTCAAATGTTATTTTTATAGCAAAAAATGTTACAGTGAAGTGCTGATTCCTTTCAGATGCAAATATCTAAAACCAGTTGCAAGAATCAAAATAGTATTTTCCTGCTATATTAGAGAAGAAAAACACGTTACAAACAACAAAATCAATTATCAACGAAATAGAAACATCACAATATGGAGTTAAAAAGAGGCGGAGAATTTAATCTCTTGTTGCGGCTACATTAAGCATATTGTTTGAAAATAAAAAAATACGTTCTTTAAAGTGCAAATAGAGTGGAACTCTCAAAACAGGTCACCTACAATAGTCCCACAAAATACAATAAGAGGCATACCATACTCACTAGCTGTGGACGAGCGACGAGATTTCCTGTGTTCAGCTATAGGGACCTGACTTTAACTTTGAAACCTATTTAATTTTCATATTCTAGTTTAATCAACTTGGAATTGTTAATTTTTAAAAAAGATTAAAATATATTTACGGTGTTTATCCTATTGTTGAATTAATTTTAACGCTAAACCACATATCAGTGAAAGTTTTAACCATGAAATGGTATTTACAGCCTTTATCTTTACACATGATTAACACGAATAACCTGGGACCATACTGGGAGTGTTCCCAGTGCTCGACCCACAGGGCATCCCAGCGCGTCTCCAGGTGGCGGATAAGGGAGACCCTTTTGTTGCGGGGTTTTCAGGTCATAATACGGAAAGCCTGACCGAGGACCATGGTGGGTAACGTGTTTGGACAGTGCCATGCTCCTTGCACGACCCCTTTTGTAGATTTCGAAAAAGAGTAGGCTCAATGTAGCCGCTAAAAAAGGCTAAATTTTCCGCCCTTTCCCAAAACTTCATGCTTTTCCAGTGGCAGTCAAAATTGAATGAATGAATGAATGAATAGTTTATTTGCAAAAAGCACTTAGACATGCTATGGCAAACAAATAATATAATACAATTGTAACAACAATGACAGATAATAGAGAACAGTTAATCAAAATAAAGGTATTATGAAACAATGTGAGATCTGACTTTCCAAGCTGAATTGAGATAATTACACAATTTTATGGTGAGAGAGCGATTAGAAGCTTTCAACAAATTACAAAGTTTATGCTTGTTTGGCCATGAACAGTAGTATTTAGGTAAAAAATTACATCTCAAAAATCTATATGCCGGACAAATTAGTATAAAATGATATTCATCTTCTACAGTGTTCATTTTACAACAAGTACATATACGATTCTCTCTCTGTGTATTATTATAACGACCAACCTCAACATTTAACTTGAGTGTACCTCTACGTAATTTAGATAACAAATAAAAATTACAATTGAAATCTAAATATTTTTCTATACAAAAATCTGATTTATATTATCTATAAATACTTAGTTTAGAACACTCTTCTAAACTTTCATGCCAACTTTGCAAAAATTGATCTTTTATTCGAATCTTTAACATGTCAAGTGATATTCTAGTTGGATCCTGTGAGACCCATATTTCAACAAAACCGAGGTTAAAAGCAAATTTTTTACACAAGTTGCACAATTATTTTTACCATTACAGCAATCATCATACAACAACTTGTAAACATCATACACTATAGGAGGTTTTTCAATAATAATATGAGCCCAATATTTCAAAATTCTATGTTTTCTTAAAATATATAGAGGCAAATGACCAAGCTCGCCATATAAAAATACCAATGGAACATTTTTCCCTAATTTTAAAACAAACTTACAAAACCTATTAAATACAACCTCAACATCACCAGCACGGTGAAAACCCCATATTTCTGACGCATAGATAAGGACAGACCCCACCATCGCATCAAACAAAAACAGTTTCTGCTGTATAGTCAAAAACGTTTGTTTCAATGTTGAAATCAGTGACGACAATGCTCGGGATCCCTGCTGTGATAAACGTTTTTGCGTTTGGGCAAACTTCCCATTATAGTGTAATAACATACCCAGGTAGACATACGAATTAACTATTTCTAGTTCATTCCCATTGTAGAAGAAACGCTCCTCAACTACTCGCCACCCATTTCTAAAAACAACAACTTTAGTCTTATCAGTGTTTACTTCAACGTTCCATTTGTTACAGTATAAACACAGTTTGTCTAATAAACTTTGCAGTAAGCTTGAAGATTTACCGAAAAGCACAGTGTCATCAGCAAATAATATTAAATAAATAAGAAATCCATTCAATGATACAGCCTCATTATCGTCGTCAACGGACAGATCACTGACAATATCGTTTATAAAAAACAAGAACAGTAACGGCGACAGTGGTTCACCTTGTTTCACCCCGAGTAAATTTTCAAATGCATCAGATAAAATTCCACCTGATCGAACACGTAAATACACTGATGAATAAATAGATTTTACGACGGACACAAATTTACTGCTTACTCCATTTTGTAACAATTTGTATAACAAAATCCTTCTGCTTAGCTTGTCAAAAGCCTTACGAAAATCAACGAAGGCGCAATACAACTTTAGCTTGTTTTGTAATAAATGCGAAACAATTCCATGCAAGGTAAAAATGGCATCAATAGTTGAGCGTCCCGGTCTAAACCCGAATTGGTTATTAACTAATTTGTCTTCATCTTCGGCCCACGCTAACAGTCTTTCATTGAGTATGCTACTATATAACTTCGCAATCACACTAATTAATACAATTGGTCGGTAATTGTTTGGTTCAGATAAGTCACCACTTTTAGGAACGGGAATGACAATACATTCAGTCCAGCTATCGGGATATAATCCATTATCAAATATAAAATTGAATAAAGTTTTCAAAATTGGTGCAAAAAACTGCGATGCACTTATTAACATTTCAGCAATAATATGATCTGTCCCTGCACTTTTACCAGTTTTCAGTTTTCTAATTGCACTTAACACTTCTTCTTCTGAAATACCAGAGTCTAAACTTGGGATATTTAAATCGCCAAAGTCAGCGTTGTTTAGAAGATTAAGTACTTCATCGCACAATTCCGGGGGATTCGATCCTAAAACTTTCTCAAAATGGTTCATCATTAAGTTATTGTCAACAGCACAAGTCGAACGATTCTTAGGCCTTACAGCAGAACAGAATTTCCTAGGCTCTAATTTAGCTATATTACACAGTTCTAGTCCTTTTCGTCTTTCATATTTAAACTGAGCAGCCCGTTTGACTCTGTTAAATTCATTTCTTGCCGTTACGAATAGTCGTCTATTGCGTCCGTGGGGTATCGCCCAAAACGATTTCTTGCACTATGAAAATGGATTCGGGAAGTTTTACACTTATCGTCAAACCATTCATTATAAGGTTTTTTGTCAAAACTATTGATTTTAGAAATATTCGTTTTACCGTTGACCTTAAAGGCACTTTCGTAAATCACTTTGGCCATCTCTTTTACTGCTTTATGAACGTCATTCTCGTTGTTAAGATTATTAACAAAATCAAATAGTTCATCGCGATGACTGTGTAGAACTTGGATGTACTCATCATTTTTACTAGAATCCCACTTAATTTGCTTAAACACTCGGGAATGTACTTGTTGTCTTACAACAGACAGCTCTATTTCAAAATTAATAGGCATGTGGTCTGAGAATTCGTTCATCGTTAATATTTTGAAATCACGTATTAGTTTATATTTACTCGGGGGAACAAGTAAGTAGTCATTCACACTTCTACCTTTACTAGTGCAATACGTAAAGTTTCCTTCTTTGTCATTACACAGACGACCATTTGCTAAAGTTAATTCGGTATTAAAACACAACTGTTGAAGTCTGCGCCCAAATAAATTAACGGTTTTGTCCATTGAGCGTCTGTCAGAAATAATGGGGTTTGAAATTTGCTCACAACCATTTACATATTTATCTAGATCATCATTTGACAATACATCACATAATTCACCTATGCGGCTATTCAAATCGCCACATACAAAAATAACACCTTTGGCTTTATATTCATTAACAATATTTTCAATCACCTCGTGAAAATCTATATCACATAAATCATAATATTTAGATTTTTCATGTGGAACATACGAGAAACATATATAGATATCCTGGTCAGTAACAAAAATTTTTTTATCAAATTTTAACAACACAATGCCGTCATTTATTACTCTTTCAACCATAATACCCTTTAAAAGAATTTTCTTACAAAATACAGCAATACCTCCTTCATTTCTTGTACCTATATTTGTACTTCTTAACACATGCGTAATCTTTTCAAAACCGTCCAAATTTACAATATCATTTTCTTTTAACCAAGTTTCACTGAAAAATAGAACATTATAATCATTTATAAAATTCAAGAAATCATTATCTTGATATTTAGATGCTAAACCATGCACATTCCAACATAAACAATTTAAACAATCAAAATCAAACTGCCCCCTAACATTGTATTCCCTGTGAACTATCCCACCCCCATTTTCCGTTGATTTATTGTTTGTTAACTTGTTCCTGTCCTGAATAAAGCGGAAATACTGCTCGCTGGACGCAAAGCAGACATCCGATCAATCAAAACATCAACACGAATAGCTCGTTTAGTGATAATGTGTGTGTCGGGCAAAACGGTCATCATTAAATTATTGCTGTAGAACAAACTTGATTGTTCTTATCCTATTTTGCTGAAATTTGTACTGAAAATCGTCATAATGCCTAAGTCTTCGTTTTAAAAGCACAATAAAATCATTAAAGAGTCATTCATGATAGCAAAGTCATAAAACTGATTACATCAGACGCTTGATTCGTCTACTCAAGGTTGAAACCAAAACAAATGCAAGGCTAAGACATTCTTGTAAAATAATCAATCTCTACTTCCAAAAGCGAGTTCATAAAAAACCGATTAATAATAATTTCTTATTTTCTTTTTTAAAATTCTTTAATTAGGCACCATTTGAGAAAATAATTAATACATGTATGTATAGCACTTCTTAATTGTTAATAATAAATTTATTTATGTTCAAATATTAAATAACATAATTTTTAAGAAATCTGAATTAGATGATATTTCTTTGTCATCATTAATTTATCGTGCATGACATACTCGATTCCTGTAAGATCACAAGGAAATGGTGATGTATTGTTTTCATCCGGTTTGAATTGATCATGTTGATATGAATGGCATACAAAAACATAACTATAACATATAACTTTGGATTATGATTTGTATACAAAAATTAGATTTAAAAAAAATTGGTATGTTAATACATGTCTAAATCAGTTTAAAAAAGCCATAGAACGATAGAAGAAAATAACAAAATAACATGCATGAAAAACACACACATAATTTGAGTTTTATATTCTAACTGGCGACATTTTGAACATTGATTTGAAAAGATGAAGCAGAAGGATGGATTACGGAAGTCAATTTTGTGGTCCTTTGAATAATTTTATATGTGTCCACTTGGTAATTGTTTTGACAATTTTTTTTTATCTTGAAAATGTACAGATTTTTTCATTGAGAACAATGCAACAGACCTTCTTATTCATTTGGAACATTTTTAAATTCTTTATGTTTTTGAAGTTGAGATCATTTGATTTTTCCATTCGCTGCCAAAATTTATTACTTTGAATCTAAAACAAAATATGTATGTTTATGAATGGGGGCAATAACAAAAGACCCCAAAAAATCGACAAATCTAAGTCAAAGAAATCAGCAAGATTGAGAACCAACAACCTAAACTATAGCAACTAAATCAATTGCTCTGACTTGGTACAGTAATTTGAAAAGAAATGGTGGTGTTAACCAGGTTTTATGGCATGCCAAACCTTTCGTTTTCCATACTGTAGTATGCGAGTCGATGTGTTGATGAAAATATCATACACTAATATACACGGGAAATCATACACCACTAGTCAGTAATACGTGTATCCAATAATCATCGCAGCTTAAGAACTATGTAATGAAATCATATTTTCAAACCACATGGTATGTATTGTAAAACTTATCAAAGGCTCGGAGGAGTGGTTTTCTTGTAACCATAATCTAGTAGGTTTATCCCGGAACAATTGATGGCGTTTGCAAACACCATTATATTCACTGCAGGCTCCTGACCAATTATATAAAATATATAGACATCATTTGCAGGACAAGCTGGAAGAAGCATGTGAGGAAAAATCAAACTTTTTAAAATTAAAATCTTCTCGTGGTTCAAAAATTGTTATGACGAGCAGCTCACCATAGGCGCCATATTCGAGTGTTTGTCTAAAAATGTTAGATGAAACTGGTTCTGTGAATACTTTAATATTTAGTTCTGAACGATATATTAACGGAAGACACTCAGCAAGTTTAGGGCTTTTGATTGGGAGGACATCATCAATATATCTGTATTAAAATTAAAAGACATAGCTTCTGTCAAATTTCTGTCTTTAACAAGACCTTGAAGAAATTGAGTTTCATACGAATACAAGAACAAGTTTTTCGTAAGGCAAGGTGGTATTAAAAGTAGAAAAATCAGAGGTTCTAACAAATAAAAATTTATCGACCAGTTATTATTTGTCATGGTATATTTGTATATGGAATCACCAGAGTTATCTTTGATGCATATCTCTTTAATTAGGCAATCATAATAATGTGACTTTCATACAAAACAAAATGTTGATGGAAGCCTTGCCTAAAAGGACAACAATATATTTGTCATGAAGGGAAGTGAGGCACCTCATGGCATCCTCGCCTTTAAGGATTTAGGTCGACCATTAGTGCACTCTCTGGCTAAATCTTCAATTACATCCATAATAGATTTGAAATTTAAATTCCAGTCTACTTGTTGAGGTTCTCTGAATTTTGGACCACGATAAATGATATATTTTGATATTCCCGTGGTCAATGATGTCTAGATCTCCAGCAAAAACATGACCGGAAGGATTATATAAAGATAATTGCAACCAGTAAGTTGCTTGAGGTATTATTATTATTATTATTATTATTTACAATATTATTAAGCGCCTATCTAATAAGCATATTACTCTAAGCGCTGTATAATTAATATACAATAAGGTGAGGTAAAACATTAAAATAGATAACATGTATAATCATGATAATACAATACATTCACTTAAAACATGAGTAGCAATGTATTGAACATAAAACAAAAGACAATATGAATTGACATTTAACATATTTCTGCAGGGTGAGATTTATTATTTTTAGAAAATACATTAATTTAAAAATTAATAGAGTTTAAAAAATATATATAAAAAAATAAAATAAAATTATATAAAATTAATCAAATATTAGATGAAAAACTCCAAAATAACTTATCATTCTAGGAACAATATAACAAATCAATATAAAAGAGCAAGGGAAAAACGATGAAAATAAAAAAAACTAATGCATGTATAAGAACGATCAAAATAAAATCTAAAAAATTTAACTTCAACGAAATCTATCAAGTCACATAACTACTATAAAAATAAAAGTTCAAAACCCTAGTTTGCGAAGTTAAAAGTATTAAAAAATATATTTTAACCGAGTTAATAATATTTATCAAATAAAAGTTAAGTAATAAGTATACAGATAGAGCAATATACACAGCAGATACCAAAACAACTGTCTAATATCGTAGCAAATAAACATATCAGTTTCAAACCCTATATGCCAATCGAAAAAAATGCGTCTTTAGAAGCTTCTTAAAAACGTTAATTGACTCAGCGCGTCGAATTTCCTCAGGGAGACTGTTCCAAAGTGTGGCAGAAGATTTGTCAAACCGGCGTTCGCCAGATCCTTTAGTTCGAACACGTGTTGTCTTTAGTTGGTGTGAATCTTGTGACCTTAATGTCCGGGACGGGTGGTATTCACAGACTAGGTCTTTCAAGTAGACAGGCGCTTGGTTGTGTACGGCTTTAAACGTGTACAAAAGTATCTTGAAATGACATTTGTATTTCACTGGTAGCCAATGCAAAGAAACAAGTACAGGAGTAATGTGGTCATGTTTACATTTTCGAGTAATCAGTCGTGCAGCCGTGTTTTGCACTCGTTGTAGTCGCGCTAGGATGTTGTCATTTATGCCATACAGTAACGCATTACCGTAATCCAAACGTGAAGTCACAAGTGAATTAACTAAGGTTTTACACGCATCATCTGTGATATACGATCTTATTCGGCCTATTTTGCGAATCTGATTAAAACACGATTTAGAGACGGAACTCACTTGTTTCTCCATATTTAGAGCACTATCGAAATATACTCCTAAGTTCTTGACCACAGTAGCATCATTAACAAATATAACCATCAAATTTGATACTACAAAATCTTTTGAACGTTGTTTAGATGCAAGGATGATGAGTTCAGTCTTATCCTGGTTAAGTTTCAGCATGTTAGATTTCATCCATTCACTAATGTCGGTAAGGCAAGCTTCCATACGAGCTGATATGTTCAACCAGTTGTCGATAGGCTTAATAACTAAATACGCTTGTATATCATCGTCGTAGCAGTGATAGTTCATATTATGCCGTTTGCAAATTTGACTGATTGGCTCAGAAAACATACAGTATTTCTTAGGCCCTAGAACAGAACCCTGTGGAACACCAAACGACAGGATCTTTTCGGTTGATTCAGTTTCGCCAATGCTGACCGTTTGACGTCTATCACTGAGGTAAGATTGAATCCACGACAAGGCGTTATCTGCTATTCCATATGAGTATTCAAGTCGTTTCATAAGAATGGGATGCTCAATGACGTCGAAAGCAGCAGACAAGTCTAACATGACTAAAACTACACAAGAATTGTTATCAAGAGCTAATGTAATATCATGATGTACTCGTAATAAGGCTGTTTTCGTGGAATGATACACACGATATGCTGACTGCAAATCATCGTGAAATCTATGTTTAACAAGATGATCCTCAATTTGGTTGGCAACTGCTTTTTCTAAAACCATTGATAGGAACGGTAAGTTGGACACGGGTCTATAGTTTTTTAAAACATCTGGATCCAGCTCGGGTTTCTTTAGAAATGGTCTTACCACCGCTTTTTTAAAAGCCGTCGGAACACGGGATTCTGTCAGTGACTTGTTGACTATTTAGGTTATAATTGGTGGGACAGATTCCAAGCAGTCTTTCAGTACGAAAGTCGGTAAAGAGTCCAGCTCACAAGATTTTGGTGAAGATTTCGCAATTATTTTCCGAATTTCAGCAGTTGTTACTGGACGAAAACTTGTTAAGCGATTTCCACAGAATTCAACATCAGCGCTTAATACGTCTCGTGTAAGATTACTATTAGTTGATGCATTAGATTGTCTCTTATAGTCTCAATTTTCCCTAGGAAAAAAATCACCAAAACGGTTTGCCAGTTCTAGTTCACTTGAATGAGATGGTAGTATATGTTCTTTCCTCTTACCCATGATATCATTGCAGAGTTTTTTGTGATCTTTTCCTATATCTTGAATTTTAGATGAAAAGAAATTTCTTTTACAAGTATAGAGAAGGCTGCCAACGCTCGTACACTTTTCATGGTAGATTTCCTTATGTACAATTAGGTTTTTTTTCGCATCATTCTCTCCGCTGATCTTTTTTTGCGTCACGCAATTCTTCACAGTACCATTCTGTATTTGGATGCAAGATGCAACTCTTTGATTGAACTGGATCATGTTTGTCAATAATTGAACTGATTTCAGACTGATATGTATTAACTAAATGATCCAGACTTAGGTCATGGTTTTGAAGAGACTCCGAAGTAAGCATATCATGAGTTAAGTCATTTAAGTTGATACCTCTATATTTTCTGAAAGTCACCGTTTTGCGTACAATTGGGGGTTTGCTGATGCATAACATTGTCATAATAGCAAGATGATCACATGCTGATTTTCCTCTGATGTTGCTTATGGCAGGATCAAATACAGATGGTGTAGATGATAGTAAAGTACTGTTTTCACGTGTAATCACGACATCCAGAGTATGCCCAAGGATGTGTGTAGGTCCTATCACATGTTGCTGTAGTCCGTGGTCTCGAAGTGTCTCGCTAAATTTAATAGAACAGCCGTCATTTACATCGTCTAGCTGAAAGTTGAGGTCACCAGTTACTAACACTTCGCCTTTAGCAATGACTAATTTATCCAAAAAGCCTGACCACTCTTGAAAAAATGTTGATGTTGTGAACTGATTTGATTTTGATGGAGGAGTTCGATAGATAACACAAAGGTGCAAATGTCTATTGTGAGTATTTACCGTCCTAGTTATGATTTCAAAATGCGTATAAGAACAGTTCAGAGGACTTGTTTTTAATCTTAAACTGCTGTTGTATACAATTGCAACCCCGCCGCCCTTCTGATTCCTTCGAGACATTTGTTGTATCTCAAAGCCGTTTGGAACAAATTCTGATAGTAAAGGTTTGTCCTGATCATCATTCAGCCAGGTTTCTGTTATAGCAAACAAATCGACTTTATTTGAGACAATAAAATCATACAAGGAAACAGTTTTGTTTTTCACTGACCTACAGTTTAATGTAACTAAAGATAGACTCCTCATATGATTAACTGATATTGTCTTCGGTACTTTGATTAGATTGCAATTTGTGGTTTTTGGAGTATTTGGACTTATGCATATCGTATTTCGCTGTCTGATTAAAGCGGGAATACAGTTCTCGATTGTTTCCTTTTCACCAACATAGTTTGTCAGGTGGACTAAGTTGCTCACATTTATACCAGTCTGATGGTAACGACTAGGTGAATGTTCATTGTTTGTTAAAATTGTTTTTATTGGGCGTATGACATTCCTACCAGCTTTTCTGCCGCGGCGGGTTGGTTTGAAATATCCTTCAGTGTCTAGGCCCTGCAATTCTTGTTTGTAATTTTAGATATTACCGGAAACGGTTTAAGTATATTTATAAGTCACGATTAGAGATAAATGATTTTTTAAATATGAAAGAATGAATCTTTTACTTTTTTCTATAGAGAATATTGCTGGTATTAACAGCATCAACTCCTTTAATTCAGAAATTCATGAGGAATTTTCTTTCTCATCAAGAAAAGGCTCTGTACTAACAACTATGATGTTATTATCGCAACCTTTTGACCAATACCCAGTTATATAACATAAATCTTTCAACAGAAATAGATATATATATGGATCTAAGGCTGTCCCACAACGCTGCGCAGTGCATGCCAAAGTCCCGCTCGTTTATAATTTGTTGCTGCATTTTCGGCTGTTAGTTCTAGAGTTTGCTAGTTTCTTAAACTGCCTGGATTAGCGGATTGTCTGACATTTACTTCAGTATTCTGTAGTTTGTTATTACTTTTGGGTATAAATCAGAAAACGCCAGACTACAAGGGCTTACGTGTACAGAGTGTACAGAGAATGTTATGCGTCTTGCAAAGTAATGATCCTTATTGTGGTTTTCGAAAAAGAGACGGCAAACGATAACTTCTACACAAGGTTAAATTTCTTCTTCCTCCGAGTTACTCTAATCACTCCATATTGTTCCATTTGAAGCAAACTGTTCCACTATAAGAACGTTTCCGATCTGATTTATTTGTAAAAGTTGTTTTTATTACGATGTTATTTTCCAGAATTAAATTTCTGTTAATTATTATGACATACAAAAAATTAAAAAAAACTGAAAAAAGATTCTTTTATTAAGACACATTTGACCAATACAAACATACAAACATATATTTAAGGACCGTTTCTGTGTAGTGTTACAACACATATTAAACAATTGAATATTATATGAAGAAAGGAACAATAAAAAAAAAACAAACGCTGGTTTGTTTGAGAATAAATCTTTATATTTAAACATCATTTCAAAATAGGTTGGTAAAAAGTTAGCACTTTTCTTAATGCACGTGAGAAGCGTAGAACACAACAATAGCAGTACCAGAGTCATTGTACGAGCTGATTAGGTTATAAAGTCATTTGTCGTATTTTCCTGTTGTTTATTTTTTTTTATAAATGTATTGATTACATCATTTTGTGAGAATAGATGTGCAAATATCATTTTGATGCATTTATGATTTCTATATATACGTAATCACAAATGTCTTTGACCGGATATTGTGTTAAATATATATTTTCCCAATAGATCACGGCTTGTTTTCATCTAAACATACTACAAATTGTATCCCAAAGTTTTCAGCTATTATACGTCAGTTAACTGGATTAACAAAAGTAACAGCAATAACCAAATAATTTGAAATAAACAGCCATTATTGTAGTTTTCAGTTTATTCCAATACCATTCGAATTAACTAAAAGTTTTCTTCTAAGGTTTGATAGAAATTTTAATTTTAATGTATTGAACAAACAAAAATGAACCATTATTAAGAACTAATTCAATTCTAACTGTCTGAAAACAGTTATGAATCAACAGAGCTGGAAGTCAAAGGACGATCACAAATCCGGATTTAGATAAACATACAATGTATGACACAAGAAACAAAACCTTATTTGAACTTCCCATATTGTTAGTGCGTAGAGTGCTAAAGGCGAGTCTTGATACGAAGACAAGCTGCTTCGATGCAGTAAAATAATTTGTATTTTTTATGAAATGTGTTTATATAGCACATGTTAACGAAATCATATTAAGTAGTGTTTAACGTTGCCATATATCTTGCTTTAAAATGCTAGTGAAAAATTGCAGAAGGAAATATCCATTTAAATGCGCTTTTTGTGATTATCAAGAACTCATCATTTAGGCGATCACGTGAATACCTGCATCTACTACACCTATAAAATGGTTTTATTGGTGATGTGCGCTCGCCAAAAACATATTTTTTATTGATTTTTCATATATTATTTATAGACAGTTTTACTCGTTAATGCTATAAACAGTTAGCAAAAATCTTAAACCATAATTTCTTTGTTGTTTTGTAAAACATGTGTTGAAAAGTAAAAGAAAGTAAGAGGTTAATAAGCAAAATTGTTATGCTTTGAAATGGATAATGACCGATGCTATTAAAAATGTCATTAAAATATCAATAACATGAATAAACAAATATTTTAATGATCTCCGATGTTTATTGTACGTTCCAAAGAAACAAACCTTTTTGTTGTATTTAGTTTATTGATTCATTTATATATGCACACTCTAAACACGAAAACAACGGTGGGTTCACGTTTTGTTCTTAATACAAAATTAAAAGTCATCACAACAGCAAAATTTATATCTGGAAGTTTCAAATTTTAATGTCAGTGCATTTCCGTATTATACGTTTTACAAAAGAAAGAAGAGACACTATAATTTTGATATCTAATCTGGTAATTACATGATAATTCCGCATCTCAAACATCAAACGATGTATATGTTTATATTTTGTAGGAATAAAAATGTAAAAACCTTGATCGTATATATTAACGGTATGAACGTTTATTAACTTGACAGACTCAGGTACAAAAATACAAGTAATGTCATTGTTTGTCTAAAATGTTTTTTCCTTGAGGTATATTTAGTTTTTAAGTTAGTTCTCATTTTTTTCAAATTTGAAAAAACATCAATGCAAAACTTAATAAACCCCAAAGTTAAAAGACATTTTGGGTAAACACTCACACACATAAATGCAACAAACAAACCGACACCCTGTCGACAAAACAATTACACATCGAAATTAAACTGCCATTTGTTCTGAGAACAAATGAGAAGTTCTTTCCCACTGTTCCTCTTAAAGAAAATTTAGGTGATGCTAATGATTTTATGTCTTGCTAAGCACAAAATGTTACTTCCAGTCATAAAAATGAGTTATTTTAGTAAAGAAAGTGGTGCCGAGCCAAGAAAATAGATGGTTGTTAAGGACTTTTATTCCGTTGCTAGGCACAAAAGTCCACTTCCAGTCATGGAATGACATATTTCAGTAAAGTACCTGATTCTGATTCTTAAAATATATGGTTGCTAAGGACTTTTTATAACAGTTACCTTGTTGCTATGGTATGACCAATGATCTTTGACCTTCGGCTCAAATTGAAGCTCTTTTCGTACTGATCATGTTAAACCTATATGTTTACCATATTATCTATAAACGGTTTTCAAGTTTTAACAAAACAAAAACGATTAACCGAAACGCGTCAAGGGCTGTAACTCGAAAACGGTTCATCGCACTGCTTCGGGCCTTATGTACCAAATGAAGGTCTCGATAGGAGGAATATTATTTCCCTTATTGTCTGCTTCTATTCCTTAATGGTTTATTAGATGTAGTGCTAACAAGACCTATGGTGACCTTTGACCTTGACATTTTCAAATGTAATATATATCACTTAGGATTAATGATGGTGGTCCCAAGTCTCTAGGACTTACGGTTTTTGAGAAAATATTTTTGACGCGTTGCGAAATTTTTTAGGTCAAAAACACGTAAACAGGAAGTCGATTGGAGAAGAAGAATTCTGCATGACAAATCATCGCCATAGGTCCAGCGACATTTGTACACTTCAGATTTTGAGAATCGGTTACGGTTTCTGAGTTTATCTAACAATGGTTTTCTTGTTCGGGCAGATAAATCTGTTTCTAAAAACAGATCTGACCGATTAATGGTACCACGTATCGAAATGATATGTCGAGACACTTTTTGGCAAACCTCCGCGGAAGAAGAAAAAAAATAATAATCAGAAGAAAGGTAAGATGGTCTTTTCACTGTAGTGAGAAAGACCTTAATTATAAACAAACAAGACAATGAAATCAAATGACTTTAAGTAACTAACAAACAGGAATCACAAAAAACAAGAAGTGAATTTGAGGTCACAGGCAACTAACAAACAGAAGTCCCTACAAATCAAAATATGAAATTTTATGCGCAAACGACTGGCAAACAAAACTGACAGGAAAGTAGATGATATCGTTGTCGCAAGAAGCTGCAAAATATAAATCACAACAAACAAAATTACCGCATTGTGTCAAAAAGATGACTTTATATTCGTAAGAACCTGACAAACTGAAATCAAAATAAAAAAAGAAAGCATCCTAGCCGAAGGTTTCCAATTCTTGGCCCACATAGCTGTCAAGAGCTTTTGAAGGCTGTGTATAAGTGAGAGTATTTTGGTTCTAATTTGTAAGATCATAATACGTCAGGCGTGGTCGCAGATCGTGGTCGCAATACTGCTTGAACGAAAATATTTTGTAGGAATTTTAAAAATAGTAGGCTCGTTGAATCTGCCGCAGAATACTACAGTCTTCTCACCTACTTAGTACGCTATTCATGTGCGGTTGTGGTTTTTGTAAAATTGTGTTCCCCATTCAATCATTTCTCTACGTTGATTTATTGTTTGTAAATGTGTTTTGTCGAAAATATAGCTGAAAAATTAATCGCTACAAACATTAATCAGTATATCTATCAATAGCAGCGGCAAGACACAAACATACATACAAGAATATTACATCCGCGTGGCAGGGAACAAACATAATCCACACATTACAACAAACAAAAAGATGACTTCGTAGTAGTGATAAAGGGCTGAAAACAAGAAAGTACAACAAACAAGACGGCATCGTGTCTGCATAGGACTGACAACCAGAAATAACAACAAACAAGTAAACAATGAGATAACATCGTAACGGTAAACGACTGACAACCAGAAATCACAACAAACAAGAAGATGACATTGTAGCCACAAAGAACGAATCATCTTACCCTCACCTTTTTGGGAGGGTACAAATTTAGTCCCATTTCTTGTCAAGTCGGAAAGCAGATACATTTAATATCAGCTATAAGCACTCATTCAAAAGTGGTAACATTTTTATCGTTTGCGTGTTTAAGATTACGCATTATTGATGAAAATTATTGCCGCTTTTTTACCCTCTCTGCCTTTTAGTTACGTTTACTACCAGAAAAACATTTAGAACTAAGAATGGTAGGGACTAACATCTTTATTTTACAACAGAAAAGAAGATGACTAACAGTCAGAGAAATTACCAAAAAACATACATCGTGGTTTTGGTTTTAAAGAGGCAAACATGACTGCTAACACAAAGATGACAAGAGACTGTCAAAATATAAAAACAATAAGATAGCATCAGTCATGTTAGAATTATTGCTCACATCGCTGTTTTTTGTATGTGTTATACAGTAACATCATAAAACATTACAGACACAGTTATGAAGGGTCTTCATATTTCAGTATTATATAACAGGTTTAAACCATAAAAAATAATATTTTACAACTGGGATCAAACAACAGATCTACCCAAAATATTCCCGGATTGCTACCCTCTAAATGTTCGGCGGTCACATAACAACACAAAATAATTTTTACAGTATCTTAACAATCTAAATCAGGTAGTAAGAAAGTAGACTTAATAATGAGGATGCGTTTCTTATTAAAACTAATTAGACCTACTGATGTCCAGGCCTGTTCATTTAATCGCGCATCCAATCTGCTATGGCCGAGCCTGAAATACTTCTTAATAAATACAGCAGGTCGTTTAATGTTTGAAAGATACATAGTGGAAAACAATTGAAAAAGATAATCGTTTTGCGATGCGATATTGCTCAATCTGTTTTCAATAAAAGCTATCAATTATAACAGAAAAAATTAGATATACGAAAATACAAAAGATTTATTCTAGTTGTCATTGTTACTTGCTTCCTTCCCATTTGACGATAGTGAGACCAAAATTTGAAGGAAGCGAAGTAGACACATTTTTTAAACAAAATGGTAACAAACAATGGTATTATCCTTTTTACTAGCACAATAATATTATTCAGTGATTTGATATAGCGTTGACAAATTACTCTTGTAAGAAAACGTTTGAATTTATTGATTTTAAATTATTTTGGGAATAATTTTTTCTCTCGTGCTACAAAGGATTGCATCGATTCATCTCTTTAACAAAATTTACGATTTTCAACACATATTACAACATTTTCAATATACTGACTCCTATAATTATTGTGGTGTTATTGCATTTTGACATTTATTGGCTAGTAGGCGGAACAATGTCTAAACAATCGCCATCTTCTGTTTACTTGTCTTATGCAGGTTAAATACATGACAGATCACGCCTATTGTATCGTATTACCATCACATTTCGGATAGTTGTTTTAATTCTTTACTGAATATCTGTATGCAAGAACGAGCAGACGATCAGTGTATATATTATGTTATAAAACGTTTTGATTCAGGTGACGCGTAGTGGAGAGAGTGTGCCTAAAAAAAGGAAACAGATTTTTCTATTTAGAATTCATTATATATTCAGTATACAACATGATGTATTATGTAACGTGACTAGAAATTAATACAGCCGTTTGACAAGTTGACAACATTAATACATATAAACATAAGTAAAAACTTTGTGCATAGTAAATAATTACACTATACTTGAGTGAACATTTGTTAACGAACTTTCCAATCACTTTGTATATAAAGGATTTGAAACAAAAGCAATGTGATTTTTGAGTTTTGTATCTTTAAGGTAAGAATTGTGTTTGCATATTGTTTTAAAACTCTTCTAGCTCTGCAAAATATATCAATATGTTATTCTTTAAGAGCCAATATAGTTTATTTCAGCTAGTTTCGAAAGGTCGGTGGTTTTACCGGGTACACAAGCTTCCTTCGGTCATAAGTGGAGGCTACAATAGTTAGCAGATTCCGGAAAGTGTAACAAAGCGAGTATATAGTCATTTCAACAAATGTGTATTTGTGGTTTTAACGTTTTAAAAATCCATAGAGTAAACAAGTTGAATCTTTTTTAACTCGGTTGTCCCATTGTTTTAAAACGAATGAAACATGTTATTTAAACCCCTTTCTAGCAATGATTTTATGAAATAAATGAAAGTTTACTTTGGCTGTTAACGTTATAAGCTGGTTATTTAAAAATGTAAAATAATAATAATTTAATAATTTAATAATGTAATAGGCTGGGTATTTTCGTCTACCATCGTAGAGTGACTTTGGATGGAATTAACCGAAAACCATTTCCACCGTTTTTTCAGTAAAATTATATCATGCGTTTGTATATATTTTAGTTAGGTAATGGTAACTGTAGGCCGCAAAATGCCTGACCTTAACCAGTCAACAATCAGTGGACCTAATTGTACGTCTAGAGGTGTATTCATCAATTTTCCTGTAAGTAGCGGTGCTTGCTGAATTGTATTTTTTGTATTGTCGTCCCTTCCTGTGTCGTCAAATATTAATACAGGTTAATGTTTACAAAATTTATACAATAAAAATACCAGCATTTACATAAGTCGATCTGGTTAATGATTGATTTATGATGCAATATTGAGGGTAAGAACAAGTTACCAGACAATAAATCAATTTGGACAATCACATGAACCTTCGAATCTTTAATCGGGACTATCTTTATTAATGGCTTGTAATGTAAGAAAGTTAAGCGTTATATAGCAGCAAAAGCGCGCATACTTTTTTCGACTTTTAAAACTTTTCAGCGAATCATCGCGGTACTAAGATTTTGCTATTTATAGATTATATTATACTATAACTAAGAGAATATCAGTTGTTTTATAGGGGCGTCGGTGCCCGACTGGTTCAAGTAGTTCGTCTACTTTTGATCACGTGGTCTGTCAACACTGAGATTGCGGGTACGATTCTCACTGTGTGGAGGGTGTAATCGATTCCAATCTTATTTGACAAGGATTGCCAGTTTTTCTACCTCTGTTTGGGGATTTTCCAATACCATTCGAATTAACTAAAAGTTTTCTTCTAAGGTTTGATAGAAATTTTAATTTTAATGTATTGAACAAACAAAAATGAACCATTATTAAGAACTAATTCAATTCTAACTGTCTGAAAACAGTTATGAATCAACAGAGCTGGAAGTCAAAGGACGATCACAAATCCGGATTTAGATAAACATACAATGTATGACACAAGAAACAAAACCTTATTTGAACTTCCCATATTGTTAGTGCGTAGAGTGCTAAAGGCGAGTCTTGATACGAAGACAAGCTGCTTCGATGCAGTAAAATAATTTGTATTTTTTATGAAATGTGTTTATATAGCACATGTTAACGAAATCATATTAAGTAGTGTTTAACGTTGCCATATATCTTGCTTTAAAATGCTAGTGAAAAATTGCAGAAGGAAATATCCATTTAAATGCGCTTTTTGTGATTATCAAGAACTCATCATTTAGGCGATCACGTGAATACCTGCATCTACTACACCTATAAAATGGTTTTATTGGTGATGTGCGCTCGCCAAAAACATATTTTTTATTGATTTTTCATATATTATTTATAGACAGTTTTACTCGTTAATGCTATAAACAGTTAGCAAAAATCTTAAACCATAATTTCTTTGTTGTTTTGTAAAACATGTGTTGAAAAGTAAAAGAAAGTAAGAGGTTAATAAGCAAAATTGTTATGCTTTGAAATGGATAATGACCGATGCTATTAAAAATGTCATTAAAATATCAATAACATGAATAAACAAATATTTTAATGATCTCCGATGTTTATTGTACGTTCCAAAGAAACAAACCTTTTTGTTGTATTTAGTTTATTGATTCATTTATATATGCACACTCTAAACACGAAAACAACGGTGGGTTCACGTTTTGTTCTTAATACAAAATTAAAAGTCATCACAACAGCAAAATTTATATCTGGAAGTTTCAAATTTTAATGTCAGTGCATTTCCGTATTATACGTTTTACAAAAGAAAGAAGAGACACTATAATTTTGATATCTAATCTGGTAATTACATGATAATTCCGCATCTCAAACATCAAACGATGTATATGTTTATATTTTGTAGGAATAAAAATGTAAAAACCTTGATCGTATATATTAACGGTATGAACGTTTATTAACTTGACAGACTCAGGTACAAAAATACAAGTAATGTCATTGTTTGTCTAAAATGTTTTTTCCTTGAGGTATATTTAGTTTTTAAGTTAGTTCTCATTTTTTTCAAATTTGAAAAAACATCAATGCAAAACTTAATAAACCCCAAAGTTAAAAGACATTTTGGGTAAACACTCACACACATAAATGCAACAAACAAACCGACACCCTGTCGACAAAACAATTACACATCGAAATTAAACTGCCATTTGTTCTGAGAACAAATGAGAAGTTCTTTCCCACTGTTCCTCTTAAAGAAAATTTAGGTGATGCTAATGATTTTATGTCTTGCTAAGCACAAAATGTTACTTCCAGTCATAAAAATGAGTTATTTTAGTAAAGAAAGTGGTGCCGAGCCAAGAAAATAGATGGTTGTTAAGGACTTTTATTCCGTTGCTAGGCACAAAAGTCCACTTCCAGTCATGGAATGACATATTTCAGTAAAGTACCTGATTCTGATTCTTAAAATATATGGTTGCTAAGGACTTTTTATAACAGTTACCTTGTTGCTATGGTATGACCAATGATCTTTGACCTTCGGCTCAAATTGAAGCTCTTTTCGTACTGATCATGTTAAACCTATATGTTTACCATATTATCTATAAACGGTTTTCAAGTTTTAACAAAACAAAAACGATTAACCGAAACGCGTCAAGGGCTGTAACTCGAAAACGGTTCATCGCACTGCTTCGGGCCTTATGTACCAAATGAAGGTCTCGATAGGAGGAATATTATTTCCCTTATTGTCTGCTTCTATTCCTTAATGGTTTATTAGATGTAGTGCTAACAAGACCTATGGTGACCTTTGACCTTGACATTTTCAAATGTAATATATATCACTTAGGATTAATGATGGTGGTCCCAAGTCTCTAGGACTTACGGTTTTTGAGAAAATATTTTTGACGCGTTGCGAAATTTTTTAGGTCAAAAACACGTAAACAGGAAGTCGATTGGAGAAGAAAAATTCTGCATGACAAATCATCGCCATAGGTCCAGCGACATTTGTACACTTCAGATTTTGAGAATCGGTTACGGTTTCTGAGTTTATCTAACAATGGTTTTCTTGTTCGGGCAGATAAATCTGTTTCTAAAAACAGATCTGACCGATTAATGGTACCACGTATCGAAATGATATGTCGAGACACTTTTTTGCAAACCTCCGCGGAAGAAGAAAAAAAATAATAATCAGAAGAAAGGTAAGATGGTCTTTTCACTGTAGTGAGAAAGACCTTAATTATAAACAAACAAGACAATGAAATCAAATGACTTTAAGTAACTAACAAACAGGAATCACAAAAAACAAGAAGTGAATTTGAGGTCACAGGCAACTAACAAACAGAAGTCCCTACAAATCAAAATATGAAATTTTATGCGCAAACGACTGGCAAACAAAACTGACAGGAAAGTAGATGATATCGTTGTCGCAAGAAGCTGCAAAATATAAATCACAACAAACAAAATTACCGCATTGTGTCAAAAAGATGACTTTATATTCGTAAGAACCTGACAAACTGAAATCAAAATAAAAAAAGAAAGCATCCTAGCCGAAGGTTTCCAATTCTTGGCCCACATAGCTGTCAAGAGCTTTTGAAGGCTGTGTATAAGTGAGAGTATTTTGGTTCTAATTTGTAAGATCATAATACGTCAGGCGTGGTCGCAGATCGTGGTCGCAATACTGCTTGAACGAAAATATTTTGTAGGAATTTTAAAAATAGTAGGCTCGTTGAATCTGCCGCAGAATACTACAGTCTTCTCACCTACTTAGTACGCTATTCATGTGCGGTTGTGGTTTTTGTAAAATTGTGTTCCCCATTCAATCATTTCTCTACGTTGATTTATTGTTTGTAAATGTGTTTTGTCGAAAATATAGCTGAAAAATTAATCGCTACAAACATTAATCAGTATATCTATCAATAGCAGCGGCAAGACACAAACATACATACAAGAATATTACATCCGCGTGGCAGGGAACAAACATAATCCACACATTACAACAAACAAAAAGATGACTTCGTAGTAGTGATAAAGGGCTGAAAACAAGAAAGTACAACAAACAAGACGGCATCGTGTCTGCATAGGACTGACAACCAGAAATAACAACAAACAAGTAAACAATGAGATAACATCGTAACGGTAAACGACTGACAACCAGAAATCACAACAAACAAGAAGATGACATTGTAGCCACAAAGAACGAATCATCTTACCCTCACCTTTTTGGGAGGGTACAAATTTAGTCCCATTTCTTGTCAAGTCGGAAAGCAGATACATTTAATATCAGCTATAAGCACTCATTCAAAAGTGGTAACATTTTTATCGTTTGCGTGTTTAAGATTACGCATTATTGATGAAAATTATTGCCGCTTTTTTACCCTCTCTGCCTTTTAGTTACGTTTACTACCAGAAAAACATTTAGAACTAAGAATGGTAGGGACTAACATCTTTATTTTACAACAGAAAAGAAGATGACTAACAGTCAGAGAAATTACCAAAAAACATACATCGTGGTTTTGGTTTTAAAGAGGCAAACATGACTGCTAACACAAAGATGACAAGAGACTGTCAAAATATAAAAACAATAAGATAGCATCAGTCATGTTAGAATTATTGCTCACATCGCTGTTTTTTGTATGTGTTATACAGTAACATCATAAAACATTACAGACACAGTTATGAAGGGTCTTCATATTTCAGTATTATATAACAGGTTTAAACCATAAAAAATAATATTTTACAACTGGGATCAAACAACAGATCTACCCAAAATATTCCCGGATTGCTACCCTCTAAATGTTCGGCGGTCACATAACAACACAAAATAATTTTTACAGTATCTTAACAATCTAAATCAGGTAGTAAGAAAGTAGACTTAATAATGAGGATGCGTTTCTTATTAAAACTAATTAGACCTACTGATGTCCAGGCCTGTTCATTTAATCGCGCATCCAATCTGCTATGGCCGAGCCTGAAATACTTCTTAATAAATACAGCAGGTCGTTTAATGTTTGAAAGATACATAGTGGAAAACAATTGAAAAAGATAATCGTTTTGCGATGCGATATTGCTCAATCTGTTTTCAATAAAAGCTATCAATTATAACAGAAAAAATTAGATATACGAAAATACAAAAGATTTATTCTAGTTGTCATTGTTACTTGCTTCCTTCCCATTTGACGATAGTGAGACCAAAATTTGAAGGAAGCGAAGTAGACACATTTTTTAAACAAAATGGTAACAAACAATGGTATTATCCTTTTTACTAGCACAATAATATTATTCAGTGATTTGATATAGCGTTGACAAATTACTCTTGTAAGAAAACGTTTGAATTTATTGATTTTAAATTATTTTGGGAATAATTTTTTCTCTCGTGCTACAAAGGATTGCATCGATTCATCTCTTTAACAAAATTTACGATTTTCAACACATATTACAACATTTTCAATATACTGACTCCTATAATTATTGTGGTGTTATTGCATTTTGACATTTATTGGCTAGTAGGCGGAACAATGTCTAAACAATCGCCATCTTCTGTTTACTTGTCTTATGCAGGTTAAATACATGACAGATCACGCCTATTGTATCGTATTACCATCACATTTCGGATAGTTGTTTTAATTCTTTACTGAATATCTGTATGCAAGAACGAGCAGACGATCAGTGTATATATTATGTTATAAAACGTTTTGATTCAGGTGACGCGTAGTGGAGAGAGTGTGCCTAAAAAAAGGAAACAGATTTTTCTATTTAGAATTCATTATATATTCAGTATACAACATGATGTATTATGTAACGTGACTAGAAATTAATACAGCCGTTTGACAAGTTGACAACATTAATACATATAAACATAAGTAAAAACTTTGTGCATAGTAAATAATTACACTATACTTGAGTGAACATTTGTTAACGAACTTTCCAATCACTTTGTATATAAAGGATTTGAAACAAAAGCAATGTGATTTTTGAGTTTTGTATCTTTAAGGTAAGAATTGTGTTTGCATATTGTTTTAAAACTCTTCTAGCTCTGCAAAATATATCAATATGTTATTCTTTAAGAGCCAATATAGTTTATTTCAGCTAGTTTCGAAAGGTCGGTGGTTTTACCGGGTACACAAGCTTCCTTCGGTCATAAGTGGAGGCTACAATAGTTAGCAGATTCCGGAAAGTGTAACAAAGCGAGTATATAGTCATTTCAACAAATGTGTATTTGTGGTTTTAACGTTTTAAAAATCCATAGAGTAAACAAGTTGAATCTTTTTTAACTCGGTTGTCCCATTGTTTTAAAACGAATGAAACATGTTATTTAAACCCCTTTCTAGCAATGATTTTATGAAATAAATGAAAGTTTACTTTGGCTGTTAACGTTATAAGCTGGTTATTTAAAAATGTAAAATAATAATAATTTAATAATTTAATAATGTAATAGGCTGGGTATTTTCGTCTACCATCGTAGAGTGACTTTGGATGGAATTAACCGAAAACCATTTCCACCGTTTTTTCAGTAAAATTATATCATGCGTTTGTATATATTTTAGTTAGGTAATGGTAACTGTAGGCCGCAAAATGCCTGACCTTAACCAGTCAACAATCAGTGGACCTAATTGTACGTCTAGAGGTGTATTCATCAATTTTCCTGTAAGTAGCGGTGCTTGCTGAATTGTATTTTTTGTATTGTCGTCCCTTCCTGTGTCGTCAAATATTAATACAGGTTAATGTTTACAAAATTTATACAATAAAAATACCAGCATTTACATAAGTCGATCTGGTTAATGATTGATTTATGATGCAATATTGAGGGTAAGAACAAGTTACCAGACAATAAATCAATTTGGACAATCACATGAACCTTCGAATCTTTAATCGGGACTATCTTTATTAATGGCTTGTAATGTAAGAAAGTTAAGCGTTATATAGCAGCAAAAGCGCGCATACTTTTTTCGACTTTTAAAACTTTTCAGCGAATCATCGCGGTACTAAGATTTTGCTATTTATAGATTATATTTTACTATAACTAAGAGAATATCAGTTGTTTTATAGGGGCGTCGGTGCCCGACTGGTTCAAGTAGTTCGTCTACTTTTGATCACGTGGTCTGTCAACACTGAGATTGCGGGTACGATTCTCACTGTGTGGAGGGTGTAATCGATTCCAATCTTATTTGACAAGGATTGCCAGTTTTTCTACCTCTGTTTGGGGATTTTCTCCTGGTACTCCGACTTCCTCCTCCCAATAACAACTGGACGCCATGATGTAGCTGAAAAATTGCTGAAACTGGCGTTTAATATCATTCAATCAAACACACAAAAAACAGTTGTTTTATACCTACATTGTAATAGTATGATTAATCAACAAAAAGTAATTTCATATAGGAAATAATTTCGAGTTTGATTTAAAACACATCATGTTTTTACTGCTAATGTGTTATTTTGTTTTATTAGGTCATTGTAAGGATATGAACATTTCATTTTATTTCTTAACCAGCTATATTAAAGAAAGTTGACATTATATTTCCTGTCTTTTTTACGGAAACATCAGAGCATAAGTTAATTAGTAACTCTTTACACGTAATGCATTGCGCTATAATCAAATGTTTTTGACACTGCTATAGCTGTATTGTAAGTAATAATCATAAAAGCATAAGACTTTCACAACGACAGTAAGAAATATATTAGATCAGGTTTCATTTTCTTGACATCTTGTCGATAGAGTAAAAGAATAGCACAGACAATTAAGAAAATTACCTATCTATAATGGTTGTGCATTTTTGTGTTTTAGTGAGTTGAGCATTTACAACTTTATTTGTTTGTTTGTTTATTTGAATGGTGTTTTGCGCCACTTTCAGCAATTTTTCAGCTATATCATGGCGTCCAGTTTTTATTGGGAGAGGAAGCCGGAGTACTTTATTTGTGGCACTTGTAGTATTATCTAATTGTCAAAATCAAAATTAATTCGTGAAAAAACAACAGAGAGGAAAATTACCGTAACGATAAAATATTGAGTCATTCCCAATTGTGTATCCATTTTATGAAATTCAAGATTAAGTTTGAATTGAAGATTGCAAACCAAAATACCTTATGTATGCCATTAAAATGCATCATTGAAATCTCTTCTTTTACACTGAAACTTTAAACACATTTACAGCACTTGAATTCTGATATATATTAGCGCAAGTATTAAGCACTTTCAATAATTCTAAATCTAAATTCAATTTTAGTTGGAATGGGAGATTGCTAAATGGATTCGTTGTATAGAGTTGCTCATCACAGTTGTTTTAAACGTCACATTATGTATCTTGCTCCAGAAGAAAGGAAAGAAGTCAAATTTAGTTTTATTTGTATTCCACCTCGTGTTATCTGGTATGCATTTATTTGTTTTATTTTCAAAATCAAAATATATACTTTAAATGCAACAAGGTCAAAAATATATCAGATATAAAAACAATACGATTTTCAAAATTGGTTTTACTGACAGCACTAAAAAATTTCACAAAAAGATTTGTCCGTACCGAACTGAAAACATTCGTTTGTGACAAATATGTTAACCCGTTTAATTTGCACACAGTGTGAACTTATTCTATCAAATATTTGGGACTCCGATGAAGAAGGACTTTTGTAGTTAGTCATCGCAGGGATTGCAATAATATAGGCAGCTTTTCGTAGCTATTACATTGACAAATAGCGTATCATCAGTAGGGATTGTATTCCGTCGTTCTTACCGCACACAAGCCATGGTCATTCAACAATTGA
Source organism: Limnoperna fortunei (assembly GCA_944474755.1). NCBI lineage: Eukaryota > Metazoa > Mollusca > Bivalvia > Mytilida > Modiolidae > Limnoperna > Limnoperna fortunei. The sequence goes on from OX104125.1 coordinate 24,804,323, forward strand.
AGTATTTATATGTTTAGCGTTAAAACCCATATCACGTATTACAACATTTATAGACTACAATTATAAAAATGATTCAAAAGATAAGAGACTAGTGTGAGCAAGTTTAACACAATCTAATAGTCATAACATTTACTTATTTATGCATTTGCGATGATGCGTATATGTTTATTTTTGTCTTGTTTCAGATCTTGCTGTTGCAGTATTCCACATTCTACCTCTCGTGATTAATCATTTTGTTACAAACTGGACCCTGGGAATAACTATGTGTAAAATAAAATTTTATACTAGCAATGTGTCCTTGCATGCATCAACATATCTCATAATGACCATTGCAATTGACAGACTTTTGTGCGTACTTAGACCTATTGGTGTTATCCGTAAACGAAAACGATACAAACTTTGCATGATAGCAGTGCCGTGGATTTTGTCATTTTTACTCAACATTCCTATCATTGGTTGGACTACAATCTTTTCTAGGTGTGGCTGCCACATTTGCACTCCAGATATCAGAAGTGTCAGAGAAGTAAGGTTTAGTTAATGCTTTGTTCATTGAATGCCGGCAATTTAGGTTATTACACGTTACATTTTAATAATATTTTAAACATACATGGCTTTTTTATTTTTACTTATCTCATTTATAAGTCTCTTAATTGTTTTGTGTATGTTGTCTCTTAATTTTGTTGAAAGCAAGTCAGTTTGTATAAGCTTGTTGCTTTAAGGCAGATTACCCTCGCATAATAATAAAATAATTAAATTATGCTACAACAAAACGGTGGTAAATGATCTGAAATATTAAGACAAAACCCATTTCAAGTATATAATACTTTGCATTGCCTCTATAGCAGAAACGATTAAATGCTAACATAATTTCAGATTTGTCACATTTAAATGAAGTTATTTGTCTTGTTTACAAAACATTCAAGATCCTTATTTTTGGTTACTTATGCCTACTGGTACTTACTATGTTTATTTTTACGTCGTGGAATACCAGTTTTTGCATCCTCACCCCCCCCCCCCCCCCAAAAAAAAACCTCTTTGTCATCTTATCTTAGAAAGATCAATCCGAGTATTATACAAAGATTCGAGAAAAAGGGCAGTTATTTTATTTCAGCTTCAGTTATATAACTGACTTCTCGTTTGTTTATTTATTTACGCTTTTGTGATTTAAGAGGGTCGTATTTATCTAAACTAAACTTGACATTAAAGATTGATTTAACAAAGAATCGTGACGGAAAGATGAATTACGTAGCTCTATGGGACCTACTTTGAATTTAGTAATTTATAAGAGACACTTTATAGCGATCGTCTAATTCAAAGTAAAACTCATATAGCTACCGTGGTAATTCATCTTTCACTGTTCACTCAATTTTCTCTATTTCTTTTCATTTGAATCTGGATTTCACTTGGAACAAATATGGGAATCCGTCGATCGATTTAACGCCGACCAACTAACTAAGGGTTTTGTTTAAAATATGTTTCAAAATCAGCTGTATTATATATTGAAAGGAACTTGAATCGTAAATTATCCATATGAAAATAGTTCCAAAGCTGCAGAACATCGATATGAAATTTAACTTAAAAATACAACTATGATAAAGTGTTTTGTTGCAGTTTATGTAAGTACTCTGATGTCTTGATGACGTAAATTAGTTGCGATCTATACGACAGACTTATCAAAAACACAGCATTAATCAACGTTAGAAGGAATCTTGCTGAGTTCATTTACCGAACAAACATTATCTCGCTGTTTAATGTCATATCATCAAGATACACACCTATATATACTACTAATATTTAAAACACAAAAACCAGTAGCACTGCGAACATAAAATATAAAGATGTTTCCCTGGTTTCGAACTTTTCAATCTTATTATTTTGCAAAGTGTAAAGTATATCGCGTCAAAAATCATTACGTTTTATAGCACCCATATACATGTAGTAATTAATTGGAAAGGATTAAACAGATGTTGAATACAAGACACATTAATGCGTGTCAAAATTTACTCAAGGTTTTGGTTTTTATTTATTTGGGGAAATCCAGTGTAATCCCATGACTGAAAAACTCTTAACAGCAGATATATATACTTGTGAAATACATGAATTATACGTTGTATTTCTTATAATGTTATTCTTCGGTTAAAAACATCAGTTTTGATGGACATGGATATCTATACACATCTAATTTACTTGTACAAACTTATGAAATTGGAATAAGAGTTAAGCTCTGCCTAGCTTATTTCTTCTGTTTCGTAGAGAGTGCAGAACATATTGTTATTTTACTTGCGTTTATACATGTACTAGAAAGATAACAATAAACCGTGTCATATACATTTATTTGTGCAGAACAGAAGAATATACATTATGTCATTTTGTGATACCATACACCCGTAATGCCAAGACAGATGCTAATCGCATGATTAAGGATGATATATGTCAACATTATGTTGTATGTAGTTTGACTCAACTTTTAGCATTTTTTAAGCTTAATATCTTGAAAAATGTTTTTTTAGTAGTAAGACAAACTACCCATTACGTAGTAACAGGGAAAATCTTTGGCTATAATGTGCAACCTCAGTGTTGACATACCTTTATTATTAATCCAACGATACCCTGACACCATATTGAAGAGTGATTTATAAATGTATTTGTCCATCAGCAGCCTAGGAATAATTGTATTTACCTTTATGTTGAAAGAAATTATTATAAATAACACCGCTACTGTGTAAACGCGAATAGTAAATATAATTGAAACAGGTTCACATTTTATTATTCTGTCCACAAAGCTGTCTTGCAGCTATCACGCTTAGTTTTACAACACGTCACATATGTCATAACCTCATACGTTAACACATCTACATCAAGTCCGTTTTCAGATTCAAGTCAATAATTACACACAAAATGTTAGAATTGAAAAATACTTACAATGATTTCTAAAGTTCGAAGAAGCCTTACACAATCATGTTTAAAGCAACAACAACCAGAATCTGCAATTAATATAAGTCTAAATTAGTCTGTCAGCAGAATTTTTTTTTTGTTGATGTGGGTTTGTAGGTAATGGGAAATAAAATTGCACGACTATTCCGTTTCAAAATGTTCAACTTTTAATACGATCTATCCGCTAAACGTCCTGTCCCTTGCTAAGAAACATTACTAGTAGAAATAAATAAATCACATGATATCTAAAATATTATAAATATTAGTTTATTCTGGACTTTATATATAATAATGGGTAATATAGGATACTAGTATTGATTAGCTATTGTAACTCTTTCAAAAGTGGGTTGTACTGAAAATAATTTAGATATATTTATGTTAAACTTTATTTATTATAAAGATATCATATTGTAAACATAAGTTTTACTTATTCATGTGTTATAAATGCATATACAATATTATTATTTAATAAATTGTTGTGTACTATTATTTTCCTTTTCACAGGTTGCTTTGCTTCTAAATGCTACATTCCTGCTTTTCGTTCCATCCATTGTGTTGGTCGTATGTTACAGCACAATAGTTTTCTATATTTGTAAGCAACTTCAGATAAAGGAACACATGGCTTTAGTAAATACAGGTTGGTGAATAAAGTCGTAATGCGGATTTCATAGAAATACCAGATTAATGTCTGTCAAAAATATTTCTTTTTTATTTATACCTTATGGACAGGTGGTAACGTGGTGTTTTACAACTGTAAACGATTTTAATTTGTGCTATTTGTTTTACAACTTTTAAGTTGTAATTGTCTAAATGTACTGCCTTCGAAAACGATTTTAACTCTAGGCTTTTTTACTTCCCAGGTGTAGATAGCTAGAGCTGAATTTGGAATAACGATTAAACATTTTGATTTTAAAAGCACCGTTTTGGCGGTTTTAGCGCCAGTAATGAGTATTGATCAGACGAACGATATGGAATACGTCTGACGTAGTAAATTCCATAACCTTTATAACTTTTAATACATTTTATTATTAACAAGAAAGCTACATATATTCTCATTTAATTAATAATGTACAAAGAATATATATATATACATATTTATTAAAAACTTCACATGCAAATAGAAGAGTATTGACTAGTACACATTTAAGGACAATGCAATTATTTTGAAATTATTTAATAATTTTAAAATATCACTTTGCCTTTGATAAATGGAATGTATATATTATTATGTGTATTTAAATTCAGAATGTTATTTACAGGGTTGTTAAGTCGTAGCCGGAGAAGTAACAGATGTGCAGTTTTCTCTAAAGCCAATAGACGAAGTACAATTATGACGTTTGCGGTCAGTTTAAGTGAGTATAAATATAAATTCTATTGCCGCATTTGACACGTTATTCTAAAACGATTATTTGCAGTAAAAGGTCCAGACATTAGTATTATAAGTATATTAAGGATAAGATTGACATATCAAAAATCAAAGATATGAAGCAAAGAATCTGAAAATTTTTGATTGGAAAGATGAGGTACCAAAAATATTAAGATCTATAATTAGAGACATATGTTCAAGTTTCTCATTAACAATAGCTAAGTCGCGGTGAAAGCCATGGCACCACTGAAGGGATGACATCAACCACAAATCGTTGTTTGAGTAACATATTGGTAAGGCTGTAATAGATACAAAATGAGTTATTATCATTTGGACAGAACATTGCAATACTCTTTTTAAGAACTTGCGGCATTTAACTCAACCGTTTGAAAATCCTGCCATTCTCTTTACTCATAGATCATTTAACTATACCGCAGATGGTGTCCACCCTGTACGCCGGTAAATATAAGAATATTATTTCAATAACATGTCAGACATGTTAGTACATACATTAACTTTAACAGTATTAAGATCCGGATTTCGTAAAGTCGTATCAAACACTACCTTGTCAGTTTTTTTTCGATATTTACTGGTACGAATACGAGCAGGTTGTGTTCATTGCATTGGTAGCCTGATGTAATAAAGTTATCCTCTCGTTTACTGAGGCGGACGAAATTGCTGGATTTTACTGCAACCACTGGGTCAATTCCTATGATGGTGGACTTTTTATTTCCCGAAGGTACCACCAACCCAGTAGTTACACTTCGGTGCTGACAAAAATATCATTGATTCTTTCAGTGATGTAGTCATTTCCAAATTTAATGTCTGAAATAAAAAATGGATGTTAACTTTAAGGTTATATTATTTCGAATGTGTATATGGCATTAGCCAAGTTTGACATAACGTTATGGAATTTTGATGATAAAACTTCTACATGTTTGTTTATTCAATTTCAAATATTTTAAAGGGTTTAAGTGCCATTGACAAAGCTTGAATACACTAAAAGCTCATCGACTGTCATAGCAAAATTTTATAGTTTTTGTCTTTGTCAATTACTGCAGCGTTGTACGCCTTAAAATGTGATTAACCATACAGTGATAGAAATAAACGAAGTTTTACCAATTATGTGTTCTTTGTCGCGGTTTATATAAGATCTGCTAACATGAACGTTCCTACCGTTGGAATATATAGGACCATCGAACACGACAGTATACCATACAAAATTATACAACAAATAATAAGTCGATAAGTTGATATATATGAAATGGTCTAACTTGGATAATATTGCTGTTTATCTAATGTAACGATGATTCATGTGAAAAAATCACAAGGTGAAGTGAATAACTAACATTATTTGCCAGCCAATAAGTTAGAAATCCATTAAACTGGTTTTTATTTTTCACCATTATTGTTTTTCCTCTAGTTTAATAAACATTGGATGAAATCTTGTGTACTTTAAAATGAAGCCTTATACCGTACTAGTAATAATTTAATAACCAAGGACGTGTCCCTTATTGAGTTACATGTAAGAAGCCATATAATGTGGAAACTAACACATTAAATGTCTAGAACAAATTCAATGTTTTATCATCACAAAAGGTGTAATCCGAAATAGTCAAACGGATAAGGATAATTTTCCCTGGTACTTGAACCCTGGTAAAAAAAACCTATGTGACGTTTTCTATGGCATGATATTGTCGCAAAAATTATAATAATTTCATTAATATTTAATTTCGCATGTTTAAGTGGTTTACTTTTTACATTTATATGGTATATTTTTGCGTTTAAATGCAATAATTTCATTTACATTGTTAAAATTTTCTGTTAAATTGCTATATTTCCATTTAATTAGTATAATTAGTCATTTTTATTCTTTATATTTCATTTATATGCAATAAATTTTATCAAATGATTTTTTTCCCATTGATATGCTTTATGTGCAATACATTTTTTCAGTTGGTGTAATTTTTTATTTATTTGCGCTAATTTGATAAATTTCTCATCCATATGCTATAATTGCATGAATGGAAACAGAAGTGACGTCACTGGGTCAAAATTTTCAGGGATGTTTGTGATACATAAATATGCCGCCTTAGTCCTAATGTATTCGGCGCAAAAAATCTTTAAGTGTTTAGCCAAATTGGCACGAATTCCACAGTTATTCTGAGTGTTTTGGTTTAAAACTCAATCACAAAGTTAACATTATTGCAAATTAGACCTAGTGACGTCAAAACTATTTCCCAGCATGTAATTATAGCTTATGAATGAAAAAAATTATCGTATATAAATAACAAGTTATACCAATTGAATGGAAAATATAGCAATAAAATGGACAAATTTACCAGTAAAAATGAAAATTATTGCATTTAAACGCCAAAATATACAACATAAATGAAAAAGTATAATAATTAAACATACAAAATTGAATATAAATTAATTTATTGAATATATGCAACCAATACCATGCCATAGTTTTCAACTTTGACCATAAAAATGTCTGATAACTGATTAAAATTGGAAGTGCCATACAGACTTTTAATTTTTTACCAGCAAATTAATGTCATCTATGGTATACCATTTTTGTAAATATACGACAAAAACAAAAAAAATAAATGGAGTGACACAACTTTGTTTATCTAGCAAGTGTTGTTGTGAACCAACATACTAAATATTTATACCAATATCATCAATTCGTTGTATTTTCACGTCTTGTGCGAGAAGATATTAATTCCCTTGTACATTTTTGTCAAAAGTTGGGTAATGTGACCGAGATTAGTAATTGCTTCCGTTTTACCGCGAAAGAAAATTTTTTAATGACATAATCAAGGAAGTGATTATTTTCCCCATGCTATTATTTTACAGCTATTAATTGCAATTTGAGTGAATACATCCTACCAAAGCCCATGGCAGTTTCAACTCATATTATAATTGTACCGAAGTATATTAACTTTAACTACGTCATACATATGTTTTGTGACCTCTAGCCTTTCTATTGTTCTTTGTACATATATATAAGCTGCTAACATTATACTCACTAGCCAATGTATCATTTCATAATTACAATCAGAAAATTATTTATAATTTATATACATGAATTAAAATGACTGACAACAAAAAATAAGACTTAAACAGAACAAAGAGTTTTTACAACTCCGGCATTATTCCTGATATATATATAACGCTGTCAACACACACAACTGGCGTTGAGTAGTATATAAACAGTTGGAAGTGATCACTGCAAAAGTTCCAAACTTTAAAATAAAGTAGCTAAAGTTTTAATGTTATTTGTTACCAACAAGAAGCTTGTACCCACAACCATAAAGTTTGTAAAGAAAACTGTTTAGTTTTCAATTCATAAAAAAATGTTTTACTCATTTTCATTATTTTTCAGCATTTATCGTTTGTTGGATGCCTTGCATTCTGGCTGGATTACTGAACTTGTATGGAAATCTCGGATATGGAGGCTGGTTTGATATATTAATTGCATTAGCACCTTTGAACAGCATGTTAAATCCAATAATATTTCTTACATTTAACAACAGAACCTTGTTTTCAAAGAAGAAAAACAGTATACAACGTGCAGACCATTTGGAATTGATGAACGTTTCATGACATTGTGTACACTGTCAAAAAACTGAGCATTCAAATGCTGTCACGTGATTAAATATTTTAACATATAAATCTTATGTGTACTAACCTTTGATAGTGCATGGTATGAAGGTTCGTCAACACCAGAGAAGCACATTATTCCATATGATTCTAACAATGTCATACAAGCGTGATGTAAAAGGCATACTATGTCGTGTAAACGTGTAGGTAGTGACGTAATTCGAGCTAAATGCAGCAGTATGACCTCTGGAAAATCACTGTAGATGTCGTTCAAAAAAAATGAAAGCAAAATTATATAATCTTGTAGACGTTTTCAGAAACAAATCCAATTTTTGAATAGGTCATATTTTCGACAGCAATTTCTACTGTCAAAAAACGAAAATGGAATAAAACTATTGTGTTAAAAACTAGAACTGATATAACTGTCAACAGTAAACCAAAATGTGAACCTACAAATATTTTACAAGAAGAAACTAAACCCTTTAATTAAAACCATATTATTTTAAAATTTTAAATGTTACTTCAACAGAAACATTAAAGAGTTAATATTATGTATAATGCATAAACTGTAAGGGTTTTTTGACACCGAGAAAATAGATACAAACCGAACCTGTGGAATTGTGACAGTGTTGATCATATTAATTTTGTTCTTTTTGAAATAAAATACGAGTTTGAGGTAAAATCACAGAATTCCAAGTTCATGTATGACATCAATTTAAACTTAACTACGATTGCTGATCGAATAATTTGGGGGCCTCGGTGGACTAGTAGTTCGTCTACTATTGATCTACTACTGACATTGCGGGTTTGAGTTTCACTGCGGGCTGAGTGCGCTCGACTCCAATTTTAACTGACAAGGATTGCCAGTTTTCCTACTGAAGGTCATGAGTTTTCACCGGGCACTACGGTCAGAATTTATTGGGGAAAGACAACGGTGTGCCCTGATCTGCTGTAGGAAAACTGGCAATCCTTGTCACTTAGAATTAGACCGAGTACACCCTTCCCGCAGTAAGACTCGAACGGACAACATCAATGATGACAGACTACGCGAATAGAAGACAAACTAACTTAACCACTCGGCAAACGAGGCCCTGGCATCATGTATAAGCATGGATTGTGCTTGTGTGTCGAAGGGAACAATAATTGTTCTATTGAAATGTGCAATTATGTATTACTAAGAATTAGATTTGATGTATAAATTTCCTGAAATATAATAATAGTGTTACAATCGAGGTAAACATTTATATGCTAAATGTATGCGTAAACATTTGACATTACACTTTGTTATTGTCAAATAGTATTTATACTGCATCAAAGATCATTTATTATTGTTATCCGAGTTTGGTGTCTCTTGTGTTTTGTCTGTTGCCCATTTCAGTAATCCGACAGCATCGAACTATTTTATGTTTATTTCTTTAGACTCCAGTCGTTGCAAGTGAATTGTTTTGTAAATAAACTAACTACACAATTCTGATTCATCATTCCCAGTATCTATCATCCGACTGGAACAACATTACCAAAATAGAACCAGACTTATTATTTGCAGCTGCAGTAATAGAAATAGTAGTAGTAGTAGTAGTAGTAGTAGTAGTAGTAGTAGTTGTTGTTGTTGTAGTGTACTAACACAATTGGCGAAGGAATATAACATGTCAACCAGGGTTGTATTTCGGTGAACGCCGCATGGAGGGACAAAGTACTGTTCAATTTTGTATAATTATACACTTGAAAAAAGAGGCGCAGAGCAAGATATTGGTAGCTACTATACTTTTTGTCTCTTGAAGTAATTAAAACAAAACTTAAATACTGGAATTAAACTTTTCCTCTACGCTAATATTGTCTTAATTAAGTTTTCGCCTTAACTATCGTAAGTCGAAATTTATAGATCGCGACAATTACATAACGCGCAAAGGATTTTGACGCCTCCTTTTAAAAGTTATTCCATATCTTTATTTCAAGTATATTTTGTACCATTGTAACTCATTACCCAGAAGTGATAAAAGATCACAATGTCAAAGGTCAATGTCATGTGTATTTTCGACATTGTGTTGCATACAGATCTCCTCCTTAGCCATAATAGATACAAAACTTACCTTTACCAAAATGTACATCTTATTAAGGACTTGATGTGTCATTTTTTTTAATTGACCTATTGTAAGAGTTATTTTCATGGATCTATGCAATTTATTGTAAATAGCGATATCTCAGTAACCATAACAGACATTTGGTTAGGACAATCACTGTTGGTTATAAATCATTTCATACAAGGTCAAAGGTTAATGTCATTTTCTACTTCTACAAATTAAATTATTTACCAATTTCTTAATAATTATAACAGATATTGACATAAGATCTTCAATACTGATTAATTTTGACCTTCAGTATGGTCACGATTATAATGCTGAAGGCAATTTCTATTTTTGGAATTTATTTTTCATTTTCCATGAATGTGAAATGGTTCATGTTAAAAATGTTTAATGTTTGTTGCATAATATATGCACAAATCAAATGATCAGTAGTCAAGGTCACTAAAGTCTCTGAACGTCCTAATTTATTACGCTTTTATTTCAAAACATATTTGAATGTTTTATCTTTCATTTATTCATATTGCGAAAAAAACTTGCCATGGTCATAATAGTGTACACTTTGATCTTACTTTTTTTATCTGATATCTAAAAAGATAATCTTTTAAAAAAATTTTCATTTTAAAGACAAATATTTGATGTTGTTCAAATTTCAAGGTCATTTAAGGTTTTCCTTTTAAATGAATAAGTGGAAAGCCTCTTAATCGTTCCATAGAACGATTGAACCTATATTTAAATCAAATTCTTGCTTGTTTAGCTGTTATCGGTCCTTTTTGTATCACTATCAACATTAACTGTAGACATTCATTAATGGTGTTTAATCCTCTTAAGAAACGTCAGACATTAAGACCGCAAATTTTAGCCAACCACATTTCATAAGAAATATGGGTGTTGACAGAAATAAATAGTGAAAGTTAAAAATCCATATGTAATTTGTCTTGCCGCCATATTAAACGGATTTTCATCATTATTGTTATGTTCTAATATAAAAATAATACAGGAAATTCACTGTAGGAAATAACGAATTCGTTGGATTGTTATCACATAGACAAATTAACGTATTTTGAAAGAGTGATAATACATTGGTATTTTAATATGCCTCGTGTACGAGCCCTGTAATTTTATTGTAAAACTGCATCAAAAGTGAATGAATAGACTCTATAAAAATAAATAAAATCATTTGTATTTTTGTAATCATCACACAAATTTGTTCACAAACATCACGGGCAGACGAAAATGCAGTCCCGCTGTTAATTTGCCATGACGTGTAGCAGAGGTTATATCTGGAAACCAGTTATATTGTCCTTCATAAACGGCACTTGTCATGTTACTCAAAGTAATTATCAAATAGAACTGGATACCTGTTTAAAGCACTACTGGTCCAGTCTTTTTCTGCTTTAATTTCGTATATTGTTTTGTTATCCTTGTGTGAAACAATATCTTGCTATAAGTTTCTAAACGAATTCATTAAAAGTACTATTGTTACTGTCAGTAAATAAATAGTCCAAATTTATGTAATCTCTTGTGTATATTAAGATACATCTGCCGAGTCATTAGAGTAAAATACAGGTAATTAAGTATATTATGCTTTCGACGACTACTTGCTTTAAAGCCGTATATTTTAAATATGCGTTCATGAAGGTGTATGACTAATTTGGAACAAATGTTGTAAATTAGTTTTGTTTGAGGGCATTACCTTTTGTTTTACTAATTTTAAGTTTTAATCAACAATTTATTTATTAAATTGCTTGATACTATGTGAGATCTAAAGATTGTTTTAAGTTTTAGGCTGTATTGATTGGTGTCTCACAAACACAATGAAACAAAAAACCCCAAATACGCTAAACTACAACTACGACGGATTTTATTTCAACTACTTCGCATATTGTAACTAATATCCTTTTTTCAGAATGTTCTCTACAATTAATAAATTGATGAAAACTAGTGCGAATAATTGACTTATTGATTGATTTATGAGCGTCCATGAGCAGAATTCCTGCTATACTCAGTACAAGAACACGTTCACAAACAACAAATCAATTCGGATAATAGAACGGGTTGATAGGCAGAAGATTTCAACGGAAATTGAAGTTAAAAATGGAGGCTAAATCCTTTGTTTCGATATTTAAAAAAAGATCTTTATCTTGTTTAGAGGTAAACACTCTTCAAACACGTTACCAATTAATGTATATGTTTTATGCATTATATTTTGACACTACCCCACATTCACCTAAAATACGCCCCCTATCCGTGAGCTAGAGACACTCTGAGCAGATCTTTGTAACTCTCTAAGAAAGCAAAACTCTTGCTTGGAGAGTATATACAGACAACAACATTCGGATAATATTCGGGTTTATTAACATGCTTGTCAGTTTTTGTGTGACTGGTGTATCTTTTATTATCTTTTTATATGTGTATTTGTAAATGGTTGTATATCAGTAATTGTGTTACTTAGTTACCATTTTCTTAACCCAAAATATTTTACTTTAATTATTCTTATACCATGTTCATACTTCATTAAATTATTAACGAGTATATGATATCAATGTTTGGAAAGAGATAAATATGTTGAAAGATGACGTCCAAAAGAAGTATTAGAGAAAAAACAATATACTAGCACCAATAACTACTTATTTTAATGCGTTCTTCTTTCGTTTGGTGAATGGTAATTTGTATAGAATAAAATGGGTATAAATTTAGTTAATCAAATACATGAAATTCGTATTCAGCAATAAAGACGCCAACAAAGCAACCCAATAAAACGACAAATACGAACGAACTTCGTATTTGTCTTCTGTTGTGTGATTATCAGACTTTCTGATATGAAGACCAAAATCAATTTTCTATACTGTATATATGTCGTAATAGTATTATATGCAAATTGTCCGAGATAACCCATTTTCTATTACAATCCCTAACTTTATTGTCTATGCACTATCGTTTTTTCCGTAGTAAAATTAATTTCTTTTTGCCTGGATAAAAATTGCGCCGAAATAAAAGTTCTGCCATATAAACCGACTAGGCTTATTTTATACTCTGGTAAAGACTAATTACTTAATTAATCTTTAACTAAACTATGGCAAACTGTTTTGCTCTTCGTTTAACGAAGTAGACAGTTTTAAAAGAATTTAAATAAAGTGATACAAAAACAACGCAAATTAAATATATATTTACCTTTTTAACTTTCCTGAATAAGCTTTTCTTTATTTCTGGAATGTATTGATTGCGGTTTTACACCACTTTCAGTGATTTTTCATGTAAATCATGATATCTAGTTTTTATATTTTTGAAAGGGATGGAACATTCTTTGTTTCGTAGAACACAAATATATATATTATTAGTTGTATATGTTACTTTAACCTTTCGTATGCAAAAATAATACATCAAAAATTATAATTGAAAAATAAGAACATGGCCATAAAAACAACAGAACCGGTTATTTTATCATAAGCTTTATGACTGAAAAAAGTGTAGTTTAGAAAACTTTAAGAAGTGTTTATAACACCTATAATATTTGACAATTTTTATATTTTGATATATAGGGTTAATTTATATAGTTTGGCAATTATATCTATCCATCACTCGCATGACAACTTGCATTGCTTCATAAATTAATATATCTGCAGTCTGTTCCATATATACGTAATTGTAATCCTGTGTTAAATATTAAATGTTCTAGAACAAATAACTTTCTGAAATTTTTTACTGTTTAGTCACTGATTCCATCAAATCATATCATCACATACATAGTACATCTATAACAGCCAGCATTTTAACCTAAGATGGGCCGTGTTCGCTTTGTTTCACATTAGGTATGTAGACAGTCAGCCTTATGCTTTTAAAAATATGGCTGTTTGCATGGCAATACAAATAGTCTTCTGTACTCCGATGTTTTCAAGGACAAGTACTTAAGATAAAACACATTCTGTCTTTTTGAAAATTAGTGAAGAAACTCTTGGAAGATACACAATTATACTGTTATAAATGGTATATAGTTTGAACAATAGAAAAATATTCCAAAGCTTAAAAAGGCGATCAGCAATGTCGGAAACGGGATTACGAATGACAACACATCGCATGCACTCTATTATAACGTTGATCAATTGCGTCGACATTGTCAGTATCTACTGTCCTAAAACATGTCAGAAAATCAGTAATCATATTCATGTTTTAGTTTTATTTGGAATTCAGATATACAAACAAACTGATAGAACATATAACATTAATAAATTCTCTAACAAAGGCTGTGGTGATACATCTTTAAGACATGCTTGTTAGTTTTCAGATCAGCTAGTAAATTGGACACAGGACTTGGAAAGATTAGACATGCCTACAATATGAATAAAAAGCTAGTTGGTCCGCGTCGTCATTTAGATGTAATTTTACGTACTAAAGAGATTTTTTATAGTACGACAAGTTTTTTAGGCCGTTCTTGATAATGATAAGTATGTGAAAATATCTCTAACCGAAAAACGTAAAAAACATATTGCCATTAAATTTTTTAATAAAAACACATAAAATAAATAGTAGAAAACACGATATATGTACAAACATGCAGATGAAAATACATATTATATTCTAGATACTTTGTGTAAAGCTAGCCATTTAAACGTGAATTTGTCTAGCCTTATTGCTTAATGGACACTGTCATTGTTTTATCACAAAAACTCGTTTTTTATTGTAATCATTGTTTTATTGTAAAGAAATGTTATAAGTAAGCTCTCGTGAGATTTGACAAAGTTTTAAAGGTCAAACAGATGTTCAATAATTTAGCTTTATAGATGCCATGGCGTCTGTACAATCTCATGTGTCATAAAAGTCGTGGAAATAAGTTTACTGTAGTGCAGTTTTCAGTCATAAAAGACACCAAAGGTACAGCAATAAAATATGACATAACAGAAACCTTAAAGCTTTGAACGATATCGATGTGACGAAACACTTCTCATGAGATATAACTTTACTAGCCATATCAGTATCCAATTTAATTAAATATTTCCGCATAGGTCTGAGGATAATAAATGTCATCTATAGCGACATTTATCATACGTTATTTATTTACAACATCCTGAAAATGACATATAATGATACTTATACATTTAATGAATTAAAATCTAGTTGAACAAGTTCTGAAAACAGTAAACAACAACAGTTTCCAAATTACCTCAAACAAATTTCAAGATTCCATATATTTAATAATTAATTTTGACATTTTACCATCAACAACATATGTTCTATAAGGCTTGATAAAATATTCATTAAAACAAGCAACACAAAAATAAATTTAACCATCTGCACGAAATGTATTTAATTATACAAATGATTCATTAAGTGAACAATTGTTTATATTCTAGCAAGTAGTATTTACCTATATTCAGGACGAGAACAAGGTAACATAAATTCTTACGGCCACTGGAAAAGTATTGAGTAATATGAATGGGCAGAGAATTTAGCTTTTTGTAGCGGCTAAATGAGCCTACTCCTGTACATTTCACAACTTATACGTTATTCTAGATCCTGCGATTTTTTAGACCGATCACTGCTGTTGACTGCTGAACTACTCAAACAAGGATTTTTTGTACCTAGGTTGATGTTATCTCTCCAGAAGTTCTAAGGTCGTCACCATGACTATATGGATCGTAATAGAAAATCGGTGTCTAAAATACGATCTGACATTTTTCGTTAAGTCATAAGTAGTGTTTCCTATTCATGGATTTGACTTTTCCCTGGAGTTGACAATGAGTAACTCGATGGGTGTCTAAACAGAGGCAGGCCCTGCTCATTCGTCACGAGTACCTGAGTTCATCCATGGTTGTCTATTGGGTTCGGGTTACCCTTTTTCTGTTTTCGTGTTTTTGGTTTTGGTGTTGTGTTGTGTATGTTTGTCTATATCAAAATTTGTAACTGTACCTGACTTTTGGCTCTTGTTGTTTGGTGGTTTTCTCTGCTATTTTTCTTACATGACAATCTCCAAACAATTGACACACTACGGTCCGTAAACCCGTATTATAACCTCGCAACCCCGTTTCTCCTGAACAAAAGGGCTTCACCTATTCAATGAATATTTCCTGTGGTTCGATAACTAGGAACCATTCTAGTATTGTCCACAAAAAGCTATCAAAAGATGAAAACTGCATGCGCACTGCCTACTGGTGAAGATCTCTAGAGTTTTTTTAATTATTAGTAGTATATTTGATGGCAATAACATTACCAACCTCGGCGGTTAAAAAAATATGACATTCTTATAACGTCAAACGATATTTTACTTGATATTTCCCCACTTCGCACACAAGATATGCGACATAACGTCACTATACTCAACTTTACGGTGTCAATCCGACGGGTTTTACGTTGTGAAATGCGGCTGAATTTTCATTTTGGTAGATAGAATTTCCATAGGAAGTCAGCCATTTTTGTTTCTAAAGGGGTCTAATGTTGTTTACAAACGTTCGTCTGCTTTCGTAACGTACAATGGTATTCGGACAAACCGCGAGACTTTTCCCGCCTAAACTGCAGACGACATTATCCGAATGATTTCGAATAGACAACAATGGAATTTTCCTAACGTACACTTCCGTTCAAACCAAGGTCAAAATTTAGTATGGAAAATCGATCTGGCAAAATGGAAAAAAGGCCGCATTTCAAAAAGCCGATTAACTGTGTAAAATAATTGTCACTTTCAAAAAGTGTAATATAAGATCTACTAAAGGACCCATAAACTCGACTAAACGCGGTAGCAGTTTTCCATTTTGTCAAACAAAAACCCGTTGGATTGACACGGTAAAGATTAGTATAGAGGTTTTACGACATGAATGTCAACGGCTAAATTTTGAAGTTCTTTTAAAATAAAAGTCAATAAATAAGACATATCGAGGGCAAATTATGGAAAATATTCAATAAATGTTTTGTTAAAGTGTATTTTTCAAACTTGAAAGGATATCTTTACCAAAAATTCTTCATCAAGTCAGAAAACGACGAATAGAAAATCATGGCTTATAGTGGCCGCTTGAATGGAAAAAAACAGGAATTTTTTTATATTTAAATTGTAATAATATATTCTAGGTATAACGTTGTATTCATTTACACATGAGCTTTGCTTTTACAGCGCTCGGTAAAAATAATCCAATATAAAGGCTCAGCCCATCATGTAAATGAGTATAACATTATACCCCTCATGAATTCTTTCTTAGATTCTATATTTATATAGCAGCGAAAACATAAGGAAACTTTAGTTTTATGCGAAATAATGAAGTAGATTAAAATTGTACATGCAGCAATCAATTTTAATAACATAGCTAACATCGTTCTTGTGTTGAGATGTAACATGATGTTAAATTATATAGCTATCAATAGAGAGTATTCGTAGTTATTTAAAAAAAACTAGATAATGCACACAACTACGAAAAACCTCACGCGTTGACTATACAAATGACCCAGTTAAGATATTTAATAAATAAAAATAAAACATAAATAATCTTAATAGTGTTATTTATGCATTTTGATATCATTTCATTTCTATACGATTGATTGGTTGGTTGGTTGGTTTTCAACGCCACTTTCAGCAATTTTTCAGCTTTATCGTGGCGTCAAACTTTTATTGGGGGGAGAAAGCCGGCGTACCCGGATAAAACCCCGACTTGTTAATTGAGATTGGAGTTAAAGTCGAGCACGCCCTTACCGCAGTGATACTCGAATCCGCAACCTCAGTTTGGACAGACCGCGTGATTAAGACCGAGTAGATGACGACTATCTTAACCCCGAGGCCACCGAGGCGCAGTTCTATACGAAAAAATATGTGTTAAAACTGCATGTACATGTCAGCGTATTTCAACAGGTACACAACAGTAAATGGCGACTACCTTAACCCCGAGGCCACCGAGGCCCCATTTTCATACGAAAAAATATATGTTAAAAATGCATTTACATGTCGACAGATTTCAACAGTGCGAAAGTTCAACAACACTATTTTGATGATCGGTTGATTAATTGGACGCTTGCTTTACGTCCAGCGAGTAGAATTTTATAGCTATATTCATTACAAGAACAAGCTAGCAATAATTAATCGACGGAGAGAGGGGTGGGACATTAGGAATAACATTTTGACTGCCACTGGGAAAGTATGGATTATTGGGTAGGGGCGCAGAATTTAGGCTTTTGTTGCGGCTTTACACTTTTAATTTCTGAAATTTACAAAAGTGGTATTTATCGTGAAAGGAGCGTGATAATCGCAAAACACGTTACCCACTACGGTCCGCGGTCAGGCTTTCCGTAAAATGACTTGCCAATCCCACTGTCTCCCCTATCAGCCACCCGGGAAAACGCTAGGCTTCTCTGTTATTGATAATCCAAACAAAATTTCTATGGTGGTGACATATAAAATAACGCACACGTCTGCTGTTTAATCATGGTAAGCGACATTCTTACAATAAAACTAGAACTACAAGACGCCAAATATGGGACGCATTGACAATTTTGCAGTTCGTTTAAGGTTGTTGTAATTATTCTGTCATTCACTTTGCTTCTTTAGTTATTATTCTTAGTTTAATTATTCGTTAATTTCCGGAGGAATTCCTTATGAAATAGAAGTGGACATTTAATTAATTTTATTACATTATTCTATAATAGACTTGTAACAGCACAAGTTGATGCCGTATTTTTCGTCCTTGGGAAAAACATATGCAGCACTATTAGCAGAATTTGGCTGCCCAGTTTTAACGTTTTTCTTTGCTTTTTGTTTTTTTTTTTTTTTTGTTTGTTTTTATTTTTTTTAAGAGTATGAACTAGTCGCACGAAATAAGTTAAAACAGTCTGAGGTTTGGATAGTTATATGATAATGGTTAAGCTTTAGAAGTACAAAATTTATATACCTCTATGACGGCATGTCAATCGCATAAAGCTTTACCAATGTCCATTCCGAAACCCCCCCCCCCCCCTCACATTTGATTTTTCTCAGCCTTTGTAAAGTAATGTGGTTTAGAAATTTGTTATAGTCTACTGTGCGTTTTAAGCTTTGTAAAGACACGTCAGAACAATAATTTATGTTTGCGTGTCGCGCAAATTAAAAAAAGATATATTTGCTTTGGTAAGAGATTACACTTTTTATTACTATTGCAACAGTTTAAGGAAACGAAATAATTATATTTGTTTATATAAACTTACAATTGCTTAGTATTTAATGCTGTTGAAAAAAGGTTACGGCTTAAAACGTATGTAAACTGCATAGCAAAATTTGCAGTTTACATCGGAACATGCATTGGAGTTTGCTTGTTTTTTTTGTGTTGTTTGGGGTTTTTTTGTTGTTTTTTGTTGTTGTTTTTTTGTTGTTTTTTGTTTGTTTGTTTGTTTTGTTTGTTTGTTTGTTTTTTGTTTTGGAGGCACTGGGTCGATTAAACTGATAATGATAGAGATCTCTATAGAAAACAACCCAATTGTCATACCAACACGAATTCATCATTTATTTGTAATTGAAATAAGCACTGTATTTCAGTTCAAAAAATTGTCTCCCAACTTTAAGGCTTCATTCTTCGTATTCAGTTGGTAGATGTCATCAATGTTGGATTTGGCCTTCCTTTATCGCACTTATTTTAGTGAGTGCGTATTGTTCAATACTATTGTATTTCTTATTTCCATTGTTTTTGTTGTCTTGCTGATGAAAGGTTACTCCTTTAAAGAGTGCACATCGAAATTTACAGTTTGCTTTGACGGAACTTTAATATTTTGTTAAGAATACGAGGGAATGGATATTTTTAAACAAATTAAAAATGTATGTCATGGCGGTTAAAAGTTTAATATAAATTAGCATTTGTATATTTTCGAACCCATAATACATACGTAAAAAAAATTATGCATGATTTAACGTCAAAATTGTAACATTTTTCTTAGCATGATTTGAGCGAAACAATTAATACACTAATTCCCGCTATTTTCAAAACGCTCCAAACCAAAGTCTATCATTTTAATATAGTTCTATTTATATGATTTCCTCAACAAATTGCATCAATCATACTGCCGAAATACATTTATTTTGTTTGTTTGTTTGATGTTTAACGCCATTTTCAGTAATTTTTTAAAGCCATTTCATGGCGTCCAGCTTTTATTGGGAAAGGAAGACGGAGTACCCGGAGAAAACACTCGAACTGCGGCAGGAAAACTGGCACTCCTTGTCAATAAAGATTTGAGTCGAGTACACCCTGCCTGCAGTGAGACTCGAACCCGCAATCTCAGTGTTGACGGACCAAGTGATTAATAGAAGACGAACTACCTTAACCACTCGGCCATCGAGGCCCCCTACATACATTTAGTACAACATTTGATATGCTGAAATCTACGTGTCATGTGTCTAGTTTGCTCATGTTTATGCAACTGAATGGAGGTTTGGCATGTAATGAAACCTCGTTTTACCCACCATTTCTTTTAAAATGCCTGTACCAAGTCATGGCTCTTAATTTATTTGCTTTAATAGTGTGTGTTGGTTCTATAATTTGACTCGGACTCGATTATCTTTTTAGGCATTTGCCTTTGTGCTCAGTATTGTGACGAAATTTATTTAGTTTTATACCTTTGGAAGTATACCTTTGGAAGTAATTACAGAAACGGTTCGGCTATATTTAGGTTATTAAAAAGTAAGATGTCTTCTCAGAGATAATTGATTGAAAGCCATAAGTTTATACTTGGTTGTTTCCAATGCATTTGGGTATAGTAAAACACATTTGGGAAACAGAATGATTGGATCTTGGTTAAGAGATAATTTTAGTTAGAGGCTATCTTGTTCAGTATATAAACGGATGCTTTACAGTTCTCAGGGTAGTTCTGTGTATAGACGCCAAGCCGTAGCTTTGAATAAGACAGTGAAGAAGCAAGAGACCAAAAAGTAACAAGAAGGTGAGGAGCAGTGGTAGTCCTGAGAAAATGAATTACTAAAGAGCACCCGAATAAGGTGCCAAGGCGTTGCTGTAACTGCCGAAGAAGCAGATATCATTGGTAGAGCCGTGGCTTATTAACAAAGCAGCGGCTCCGTACAAAGTAACCATTGCCTTGTGAAGCAAAGACATATATACCTAAGAGTATTAGTTCTTTCTTTAAATAATAGCCAAGGTTGAAGGAAGTGCACCACCTGACATTATTGAAGCCGAGGTCAAAGTACGCATTGGCGTAAGCGATCGCGAGGCATCATTAAGCATAAGCTTAAACGAGGTCACATAAAGCATTGGCTTACGCACTGTCCCGTAGTCCTTTGCGTCCGTCGTTTTTGCTAAAACAAAGAGATAATACTTCGTGAAGCCTACCGTATCCAGAGGTATAACTCTGGTACTATCCAAGAGCGTAATCCCATATTACTGTGATACTTAACAGTTTTTCGTTATTACCTTCATTGAACTTGTGGTTCGTGTTTTATTAGATTAAGCAGAAAACGTAACATTAATTAAGACGCCTTCTGGCTTTCTCCGATTTTAGTACAGACTGGATTTACACCTAATGTGTGATATTTTAAACGCTTAATGTGGCCTGCAACAAGTGACCACTGAGCGATTTCGGCTTCTGGGAGCCTGTTGTACTTTTATATCAAAGTAAATATAATAATGATTATGACAAACAAACAAAAATTACATTGGCGTGACTTTTACCGTCGAGATTATATCTTTTAGTAATAGCATGAACATTTTTATTATCAAAACGCATTATAAAATCATAATCTGCATGAAGTTTTATTTGCGGAATAAAAACTCAATTTGAGTGCAAAATTATTTAATTCAACCAAAATGAGAGAGGCGATTTATTAATTGATTTATGATATGGTATCTCCTATATAATAGAATGAATCATGAAAAATTCCCGCCTGTCTAATCATTGACTCTAAGATCACGTTTTTAAAAGCTCCTTTCACTTTCTTTTTTATTAGGATGCGTTTTTCTAAATATCTTGAATATTACAGGTATTTGCACAACCTTATTATACGGGCGAATATTTCTGATTTCTTGTGTCATCTGTATAATTAAAAAACTGAATTCAATCGAAGGTCGTGATCAAAGGATTTCAATACAATAAATTCAATGTTCCGAAGAAAACACAGAGAGTTGCACCATTCAGTTTTTTAGAAACTGATAATTAAAAAACCTACACAGGGAAAACATAAAACCAGTGAACTTACTTGACATAAAATCGATAAACGCATTTTACCTTTGGGGAAAAATGATAATCTGCTAACTAGTTTTGTAGGTTTCGAGCTGAACCGTCAAGACAATAAAAAAAGTACTATAGCAGCTTCAGCATAATTAAATGGCGTTTAAGGTATATCAGGGCAGCAAATTTCTTTGTTACATCACAATTATAATTTATAAACGGTCACTGACAGTATTCGACTTAATATACAGTCATTGCATTTTGAATGATTATTTGATTCAAATGCATTTAAAATATCCACAAAAACAGCAAGTTAGCATTGGAATATAATAAAAATGAAAGCCCATGCATCTTAATTCTTTCCCGGACAAAATTTAGGTAAACAGAAACTGAAATAAACAAATTATTAAAATAAAAATTAAAATCTATAGGGATGAAGATGACACAATTTTCTTCCTGGAAACCAATAAATCTAGCACTATTTCGGCTTACATCTATTTCTACGAAGTCATCAATATAAACTGTACAACAACCTTAAAATGAATAAAAGTGAACATATTTAAAACTAACCTTATTTGGCCCCGCCCTCTTTGGACCTTAAATCGAATATTGCCCTAATAAATGCACATTTCCTGGTTATAATCAAACATTTTAAAGTAAACAAATCAATTGTGTATCATACTTTTTTAAGCTTGATGCAAATTTCAAATTAATTACACGTGAAGACTTCAACATGTTATTTGCTGTTTGTTTGTTTTAAGGGTTTCTAACTTCACATTTAGCAATTTTTCAGATATATCATGGCTTCCAGTTTTTATTGGTGTATTAAGCCACAGAAAAAGCCGAATTTCAGTAGGAAAACTGACATCCTTGTCTTGTCTATTAAGATTGGATTTGCACAACAAATTGCTACAATCATACTTCCTACAAACATTTATTTTGTTTGTTTGATACTTACTTATTGGGGTTTTTTACGTCCTTGACTACCTTAAAACGGTCTCGTTTGTTTGATTGATGTTTCAGCAATTTTATAGATTTTTCATGGTGTCCAGTTTTTATTGGGGGAGGAAGCCGAAGTACCCCGACCTGCGACAGGAAAACTGGCAATCCTTGTATATTCAGATTGGAGTCGAGTTCTCCCTTCCCGCAGTGAGACTCTATCCCGCAATCTCAGTGTTGACAGGCCACGTGATCAGTAGTAGACAAACTTAACCACTCGACCACCGAAGCCTAATATGTCATTTGAAATCACGCGTTTGCAATCATCTATTATGCATTCGTAAAATCTGAAAAAAATCCACAGTTTTGCTACCTAAAAGCTTTATAAATGAATTTCAACAACAATTGTAAGTTGCTGTAAGTGCCTGGTCGGGATGATTTCGAGATTACATCACGTGGATAACATCATTCTGCATTTCAAAAAGTAATTTATAAATATACACAGATAACCTTTGAACGAAACTTGATTGTTGCTTTAGTAATTTTGTGATGTATTCGTTCTGTTGCCCCATATCCATTTGTTATCGTACAAATGTATTGTTAAATGCATTTACAGGATGAACAGGAAATTCCTAATTTACAAAATGTCAGAATAAGATAAGTGGTCCCGCCATTAGCATACACAAAGGACAGATTTGTAACACGGTGCTTATACTGACATTTATTGCGTTATTTAAACCAAATATGATATATTTTAACTACTAGAGTATTTTTAGTTTTGGCCATGGTTAGCTATGAAAGCAATTCATAAAGATTATAACAAAAACCCAAATTTTTGGTAAAATGTTGCAAAAAATGTCAAATTCTATTGATATTTTTTAGTAAAATTATATAGTGTAAAAAAAAAACCTAATAATTAATGTGCATTAATATGTTTAAATGTACAAAATAAGACATTTTACACTACTGGCTATAAAAATGACTGTAAATACCAGTTGCAGTCGTTTTTTTTCGTCTGTCACTGACTGAGATTGACTGCAAAAATGTCTGTTAAAGACTGCAAACGTAGTGTCAGACAATAATTTTTACTGTGACAGTCATTTTATTCCTGTCACAGACATTTTTTGTCCGTCACAGACATTTTTTCCCTTGGCGCAGTCGAAAATCAGTCAAAAAATGTCCGTCACAGATATTTTCTCCGTTGTATCAGATAAAATACAACTGTCACAACGCCTGGTAATTATTATTGTTAATTTATTAACAGCGGTCGATTAATAGTTTTATTTTAAATTGTATTATGAAAATGTTCGGAATAAAACAAAAAATATCTCTATTGGGAAATTGTACGTTCGCACAATTACGATTACATATGTTATTTAAATAGTAATGTTAAAGATGAATGTATGTTTACATAAAGCTTGTTCTAAAAAATGAAGACTGTTGAAAATGTTAGCATTTGTTCTATCCTTATTTATAATTATTAAACTGATTTAAAAAGTGGTTTACTTACACTTTGAAAATAAAAACCGCATTAAAGCCATAACAACGATTGCCTTTGACACACTTGTACAATAATGTTTTCAAAATAAAGGTACAAAGTTAAAAAAAATACAATAAAATCGCCAATTTCTTTAATTAAGGCGGAAACTGTTAGTATTTCTACATACATTAAATTGTATCTGGTAATTTATTTAGGACTATAAAATTGTACATGCACAATTTAAAGAATGATACATGATATTGTGTAATATAATAATGTAATAAATACATTTATAGTTATAGATGAATGGGTACTGTCTTTTTAAATACCTATTCCTGCCCCCCCCCACCCCCCCCCCGTGGTAAATAAGGAACTTTGTATACAAAACACTCGATTGTAAAGGTGTATTTTTCTCATTGTCAACTTTGACAAGAAATAGAGATCAGTAAAATTATTCAAAGAAATGCCACAGAAAGACCCGACGATCTGTATAACATATCGCATGCAACTGAATCGAGTGCGCCGTTTGCTTTAAGTCGCACAATATTATGTGAAGCACGAAACATAATAAGGAAGAAAATTAAATTAAATTAAACTACACAGGGACTTCTAGAATTACTCGCCCATCGGTCATGTTGTCGGTATAGTGGGTACATAGATAATGAAATAATTACTTCAACATAATCGAAAAAAAAACTTTTACAAAGTTGTAAAGGTGTTGATACAATTATTTCTACTTAGTCTTTCATGAGTAGCTGTTATTGATTTGTTGAAAAAATTATTCTGTTACTTGCTGAAATAATTTCTTCACTGCAAATGTTCGTCTTTATCTACTAGTTTTTGCTGGGACCAAACTGGGAGGGTTCCGAATGCTCAAACCCCATAACAGCCCAGCGCGTCCCCTGGTGGCGGATAGGGGAGACCCTCTCGTTGTGGTGTTGTAAGGACATCATACGAAAAGCCTGGCCACTGACCGTAGTGGGTAACGTGTTTGATGGCCACTCCACTAGCACGATAAAGCACCCTTTTGTAGATTTCGAAAAGAAGAGTAGGCTCATTGTAGCCGCTACAAAAGGCTAAATTAGCTGCCCCAACCAAAAACATCACACTTTTCCAGTGGCAGTCTTAATTGTGTTACTTGTGTCCCACCCTAACTCTTTTTCCGTTGATTAATTGTCTGTTGTCTTGTTCTTGTCATGAATATCGCTGAAATACTAATCGCTTTCTTGTCATGAATATCGCTGAAATACTAGTCGCTGTACTTAAAGCAAACATCCAATCAATCAATCTAGTTTTATCTGGGGAGGTAATAGGAGAACCTCCTAAAACCCTCTGTCCTTTGGCAGTGTTCATTAAGGTCAAAGTCGAAAACACCGAGATGTCGGGCTCGAATTTACGAGCATTGTGTACTTTTAGCCTGTCTATCTATGTCGGTAATAATTGGATATCATACTGTTTAGTTTAAATTCTAACATATTATTTATGCTATACAATTACCACACTTGGACTACTGATTTAATAAATACAAACCTTTAATATTTTTGGAAGCTGTAAGTTTTCATAAAGTATTTTAATACACGCTTAATATTTATTAAAGAAATTAAAAGACCGTGTACACAATAATATACTTGTTTTTTTTAATTTTTTTCAGTTTTGAGTATGGCTTTTTAAATCTGAACTAGAGAATTATTGTTAATTTTGTTAATAACAACAACCAAATACAATACAGGTCGTCTCGTGTACATATACGCAGGGACAATGTTCGTGGTGTACTTGAACCAGTAAAAACTAACAGAAGTCTGTTTTTCAAATTCCTTCATTCAAATATATAATGATTTATTTCGTTTTATGATGTAAAAACCATATACACGTCGATAGAATAAACAAAAAATCATACCAAGCACGCTGGAAAAACAATGCTTCAGTGTTACTAACTGGGTGAATATGTTTGGCCCTGGTATTGATTCAAGGTTGGCTGCATACGACCCGAGGCCGTAGGGTCCAGGGCCAATATGGCTGACCGATAATTGATAAAAAGCCAATAAAGACGCCAGTTCGTAAAAATTTTATTTAAATAAAGCAAAATTCTTATGGCTAGCCTGTATGAACAGTCCATATTACTAGCCAGTCTAACATATGCAGGAAGGAGTCACGAAGTAGCTTAATGGTCCAGAAGACCGGAGGTGAGATGGGGTAATACAACTTTCCGTATGACCCTGCGGTCCGAACGATAAAAAGTTATTAACCTTTATATATTAGTACATTGATCAAATATTAATCATCCCCATATTAATGAATTAGGGCCGATTTTACGTATTATTTATAATTTATACGTAATATATGTTCTACGACAGAAATACCATTTACCACAGGAATTTGACCCCATATCATTTGGGTCGAAAAATGGCCAGACAACGAAAAAAAGTATTGTCGCGAACGAAGTGAGCGAAGGAGTCTAACGCAAAAGTAAACAATTCCTACCCCTACCTTTGTTGTTGAGTTTGCTTTGAGAATTTGCACTGACAACATGATTGTAGGTGTTCTACTTACTCACGGACATTTATTCTTTAAGATTATGACATACAATGATGAATGTGTAAAGTTTGGCTTAGAAAATGAAGCTTTTATGGTCGACCAAAAGAGATTTAATCAAAAACAAGGGTTGCGCTTGCAGCATGAAGTAGAAATTGAAAATAATAGAGATGTTATAAAAAAAAATTAGAATATTTTAGGGACTGAGAGAAATAAGATTACAAGTCGGAAAGTAATCAAGTGTTTTTATTGTGGTATCCAAGGTCATATAAAAAGGGAATGCAGAAAATTTGAGTCAGCTAAAAGAAATAATTGCTTGAAAAATGATGCAATTCAAAAGTCTGCTCAGTTAAATACACGAGAGTCTTCACGAATTTCGGGCGAAAAACAGGAAAACATGTAATTGCTGGTGTTGGGGACCAGATGCCAGCAACTGAAATTGAAAATGAAGGGTCCAATAGTGTATATAGCATAAATTCGGTACAACCGAGTAGTTTGTTTGTTAATTGTACTATTGTTAATACTGATGTCTGTTGTTTAATAGATACTGGATCAACTATTTGTGTATTACATCCCCGAAAGTATGCATTACTCTCTAGTGATAAGCCCGAAATAACAAGAAGTAATAAAAAATTGTGTTTAGCAAACGGTGACTTAATTTCCACCCTAGGTTATGTTGATTTGCCATTACGTATTGGTAACTTCAAAACAGTACAAAGATTTACTGTTTCTGATATCGATGCACCAGCGGTAATTGGATATAATTTTCTTCATCGCCATAAATGTACTATTGAAATGGGAGATGGGATATTCACCCTGGGTTATAATAAAATAATGTGTATCAAAGAGTGTCAGATACCGTCTTTATTTAAAATTTCAGTTTGTGAAAAATTAACAATACCACCAAATACGGAAATACTTACCATGGGTAAAGTGATTGGTGACTCGTCGATTATAATGAATGCAATTGTTGAACCTTTGCCAATGAAACACACGGGCATGATTTGAGTGGCCAAGTCACTTGTCGATCCAAGTACTTGTTTAGTACCTTTAAGGTTAGCTAATTTGACTGACCAAGAACAAGAGATATACCAAAGTTCTTGTGTGGCTATATGCGAACCCGTAGTAGTCAATAAAGTAAACAAGGTTCATAATGACAGGGTTATGAAAGTGGACCCTGTGTCAAATGATGAATTACCCATACATTTACTAAATTTACTACAAAGAAGTAGTAAGCTTTTAAATGAAAAAGAATTTAAAGTTTTAAAGGATCTTCTATTAAAACATGAATACTCGTTTTCAAAAAACAAATACGATTTGGGTAAAGCTACAGCTATAAAGCATAAAATAAACACCGGTAATGCCTACCCAATAAAACAACAACCAAGGCGCTTGCCCATTAACAAAAGAGAAGTAGTCAATAATGAGATTGAGCGACTTCTAGACTCGGGGGTTATTGAGCCCTCCAAGCGTCCTTGGTCAAGTTGTCTAGTACCAATAAAAAAATCTGATGGGTCTACTCGAATATGTGTTGACTACCGAGCCTTAAATAATGTAACAGTCAAAGACTCGTACCCCCTTCCGCGAATTGATGATTCTTTGGACGCTCTCAGGGGATCAAAATGGTTTAGCGTGCTCGATTTGTCTAGCGGATATTTCCAAGTGGAAATGGATGAAATTGACAAAGAGAAGACCGCATTTACGTCTTCTAAAGGTTTATTCCAGTTTAAAGTTATGGCACAGGGGTTATGTAATGGGGTTGCCACTTTCCAAAGACTTATGGAATACGTTCTTGCTGGACTTAATTGGCAAACTTGTCTAATTTATATTGATGATATTATTGCTTTTGCTGACACTTTTGAAGCCCACTTGAAAAGATTAGAACAAGTTTTAGACAGATTATCGAAAGAAGGTTTAAAAGTGTCCCCCAAAAAGTGTATATTCTTTCAAGAGCAAGTTTCCTTCCTGGAACATGTGGTCTCTAGGGACGGAATTTCCGCTGACCCAGCTAGAATAGAGAGTGTTAAATCATGGCCTAGCCCCACCAATTTAACTGAAGTCAGAAGCTTCTTGGACACGTGCACATATTATAAACGTTTCATAAAGGACTTTTCCTCAATTGCTAGGCCTATGCATCAATTGACGGAGAAAAATTATGTATTCAAATGGACTGATGAGTGCGAAAAATCGTTTCAGAAATTGAAAGACTCTTTAACATCCTCCCCAATTTTGAGTTACCCCGATATGTCCAAAACTTTTATTCTAGATACGGATTTGGCATAGGTGCCGTACTATCTCAAATACATGAAAACAAAGAATTAGTCGTAGCATATTTTAGTAAATCATTAAGTAAGGCGCAACGTAAGTATTGTGTTACAAGAAGAGAACTTCTTGGTGTTATATTAGCTATTAAACATTTCCACCATTATTTGTAGGTTCAAAAATCCCGAGGGCCAGATGGCTAGGTGGCTTGAAACATTAAATACATATAACCTAGAGATCCAGCATCGTCCTGGCCGACGACATGGGAACGCTGATGGGTTATCTCGAAGGCCATGTATACAATGTATTCATTGTGATAAGAAGGAACAAAACGATACTGACGCTTGTGAAATCGAGGGTACTATTAGAAGAACTAAGAAACAAGAGACCCAAGAACGAGATGCACTGAATGATAGCGACTGGTCTGTAGTTTGATTTCACCATAAGACAGAAAATGAAATGCATGATGCACAATTAAATGATCCTCTTTTATCCAAAGTGTATGCTTTAAAAACTGATATAAAAGAAAAACCAAAGTGGTCTGATATATCTATTGAAAATACTAAATTTAAGAAATACTGGTCACAGTGGGACCGTATTGTTCTTCAAAACAATGTCTTATATAGAAAGTGGGTAAATTCTTCTACTGAGGATAGTGTTTTACAATTACTAGTCCCAGTAGTATTGAAACAAGAGATCCTGAAAATGCTTCATGATGATCCTATGGCTGGTCATTTAGGTGTACAAAGAACATTAAGTAGGGCACAAAATAGGTTCTATTGGGTTGACTACAAGCGAGATATTACAGAGTGGGTACAAAGTTGTAGCGTATGTGGTTCAAGAAAGCAGCCCCACAGAAAAGCCAAGAGCAAAATGAAACAATATTTTGTAGGAGCTCCCTTAGAAAGGGTTAGACTAGATATCATAGGTCCGCTTCCCTTATCTAATAAAGGCAACAGATATGCTTTAATTGTGTCCGATTATTTTACAAAATGCGGGGAAGGCTATTCAATGGCTGACATGGAAACACCGACAATTGTTGAAAAGTTTATTACAAATTTTGTCTGTAGGATTGGAATACCCCGTCAGATTCATACTGACCAGGGGAGACAATTTGAGTCTGGATTGTTCAAAGAATTATGTGCTAAGTTTGGTATAGACAAGACGCGTACTACCGCTTTCAGACCTAAAAGCTCTGGTTTTATTGATCGCCTTAACAGAAGTATTGAAGACATAATTAGTAAATATGTGAGTCTCAATCACAGAGAGATTGGGATGACCAACTTTCCTAGGCTTTAATGGCCTATCGCTCGTCTAAACACGAGACTACAAAGTTCTCACCTAGTATGCTTATGCTAGGCAGAGAGATTGAGCTCCCAGTAGATTTAGTTTTTGGTCCCCATCCCCAAAGAGCAGATTTCCCAACTGAGATAGAGGCAGTTCATGAATATGTGAACAAAATGCAAAAACAAATGTGGAAAGTCCAAGAAAAGGCACGAAAACATATAGTTATTGATAGTGATAAGCAAAAACGTTCATACGATATAAAAGCCAATCAAAATTCATACAAAGTGGGAGATGTTGTATGGCTATATACTGTCAGAAAGGTTATTCACAGAAGCCCAAAACTGGAAAGAAATTGGGATGGGCCATACTTTATAACTGCAGTACTGTCTGATGTAGTGTACCAAGTAAAGAAAAGTCCCAATTCCAAATTTATAGTAGTTCATCATGAAAGATTGAAACCTTTTTATGGGAAAGTTGAAAACTGGATGCAAACATTATGTGAAACAGGTGTCACAAAAAAAAACTAAACTAGACACAAGTACTAACAGTACTGATAGTATGTAAGAAAAATAAAGTAAAAATGCATGTATTTAATTACATTGATCTTAATTAAAGTGCCAATGTTATGTTGATATATCAAAATAATAAAACATTAATATATTTATATATGTTTATTGTTCAAGTGTTTTTGGACAATTATATAGAAATATGAATAATAGCGAGCACAGCTCGCAGCGGGCAGCGAAGCTGCCCGCGAAGAGCGGTGAGCTCTACGGCAATTACGTGTCATGTGATCAAAATGAAATCACGTGATCAAAATCTGCTTAATGCTGATATTGATTTTTTTTCGTCCGGAAGTTGATATCGTCAAAAAACTGGAACAAAGTGAATGAAGAAGCACTAAATTTAATTTTAAAGAACGACTTAAAAATAAATTTGACAACGATAAAAAGTTAATGTTATATTTAAAAATGACAACAAAAATTTCATACTATTTTTTGCAATCTCTAAATCGATCTTTAAAAACTGACAATCAAATTACATTTCATGTGACGTCACCATTACACAGAAAGACGTCACGTGACCACTGGAATTTAGAGGAACATTTAGGGTGTTCGGAAGTAACGTCAATTATGAAATGCACATTATATATTGATAATAAAAGACTATATTGTCTGTGCTCGCATTTTGGCAATGCCTACTCCATATTACAAGGAAGTGAGATATATGGTCTGACATGGGGCATTTAATTATACTGTCAGAACATGATGGTCAATAAAGGAAATGTTTATTGTGTATCTTTTCAGATGTTCACCTGTTATGTAATGCCATGTATAGGTTCAGGAAGCAACTGACAAGGCATGTTCGGGATGCTTATCCGAGAAGAATGATCCAATGTCGGTAGTGCCCGAAACTTTTGTCCACCAGCTTAAGATTCCGAATGAGGGAGCATGAAAACACTATACATCCGCATTTATTTCGGGTGGCTGAATCAAGAGTTGTGCCTTCATACCAAGAGCCTATTGTCACTATCCCTACCACACCTAGCTTTTCCACCAGGGATCCTCCTCTTCAAGTGGTAAATCCTCATAAGATGCCTAACAGACCCTCAAAGTCTGTTCTGGATACTGCTCCTGTAGAGTTTGAATGTGGAAGTCCAAATGTTATCACTAATATCAGGAAACCTATTTCGCCGTTATCAGATATATCACCTTGCAGTATAGGCCTTGGGATTGAGGACCATGGTGCTGTCACTTCTGTAAAAAAGGATTTGATAGGGATGTTTGCTGCTGTACCGGCAAAAGCAGAAGTTCGTGTACCACCCGTTAGTGATGTTCACACTCAACCTGTTGATGTGCCCTCTTCTCCTTCTTCTTCTTCCACTGCTTCAGACAGCAGTGTGGAACTGGAAGATACTCGTCGAGTTGAGAAAAGAAGTAACGAGCATCTGTCTTTGCCTTCTGTTGGCCCGGTAGTAGGCAATTCTGCCAAATTTATTGCTCCACCATCTGAATTCCAGAACTCAGCAGCTGCTGTATTAGTGAGAAATGTTCAACGGCAGGCTCGTAATGCTTCCCAATACCATGGAGCTGCTATTCCGTATGGATATACTGCGGTAAGAAAAGACGAGAGAGCGATTCTTCCAGATGGGACTGTGTACCATCTTTCTGCCGTCTGGATTCCAGATCCGAAAGTGCAGTTTTTGGAAAGTGCTGAAACTCAGACTGATGCAAACCATCTTACTAGTGCATATACTCAGACGGATCGAAGGATTGTAACTTTATGCTCTAAGACAGAAAGTTCTAGTTCGTCCAGTAGTTCAAGTAGTTCGTCTGACTCTGATTCTGAACCTGAGGAAGATAGAATGGAATTTTCATTTTATAGCTAGACTTTAATCAAATTTGACATTGTTATACTGTATTGGTATTTTAATTGTACTGAAATTGAATGAAGATGTTTTATGAATTAAACCTCAATGAATTTGTGGGGTGGTGGTATTGAATTTGGTAAGTTTTATAGAAATAAGTATCAGGAATTTGATATACGTAATGAATCTTAAAGTAGTATTATTCTTGCTGTATATATTATTGTTATTTGTTTTGTTGAATATTTGTAATTTATATTATACTTGCATGTAAGAAATATTTGATTAGAGTGTTTGAGTATCATGAAAGTATGTGTTTTGTATTTGTCCGAGGACGGACAATATTTTTTTAGAAAGGGGCAATGTAACGGTCCAACCTGTATACCGTGAATTATATATATTTGAAAATTTGTATTTGGTCAAATGTTGTTTATATCACTATATTTGTTTTAATTGGTTTCAAAATTGAAGTTAATGTTTTTCAAAAATTACAAGTTTTACTTGACATTCACACTGGTATAATTTTCTCTGTAACCTAGATATAACATGTTAACTGTACAACTGTTATTTGAGTCTCATGTTACTTACTTTGTATATGAATTCTAAATCCATTTCCTGTATTTATATTTCATATAATCAAAGTGTCCTTTTTGTTTGATTCCAAATTTTAACTCTGTAACGTTTTTCCTTTAGTAGTTTGGATAGACTTGTCAAGTTTATAACGACTCGTCGTTCGACTTTTAATGACGCCATATTGTTTTTATAGAGTCCCTCCTGTCTTCCGTTATGGAACTTAGTTTCCGCGCATGTAACGTCATTTTTTTAGAATCTTCAGAGCCTTTTATGACGTCATAGAGTTTTTCGGAGTCTTTTGCTCTATAAAAGGCGACGTTTTGTTGGCTTGCGTCAGTCGTGATCGGCTAGGCAAAAGACATAGTCAAAAAACCATAAAGCACACTTGGAAACTCTCGGAATCTTCTATTAGAAATACATCCAATGTTAGAATCTTATTATTTAAGATAAAAATTGGACTCCGTTTAATTTATAAGTAATCATATACATTTCGTAAGTGTCATATCAACTAATATTTTTGCGACTCTTTGGGACTTTCATACAACTATATAATTTAATTCAAAATGAAAGAGACTCGCGGGATACCGACATATTGAGTCCCGACGAGTTATGAAAAAGAATAATGTTTTATTAAGTGAACTACAAATTAATTCCATATTTTTGTCAACGATAATTTTGATTTTAGTAGGGTAATTGATTGAGATGTCCGTAAACTTATACTTTATGTAAAAACTATGTTTTTCATGCTATACTGACCAGAGTTATCCTAACTTGCTTGTGTCTAACAATTGTATTGCAAATACTGATTCAGTTATACTGTAATTATGAATTCTGTTCGTAATATGTGATATGTCTAAATAAATCATTAACTTTACATTGGTATTATTTATCGAAAACGCTTTGAACGACAAGGCAACCAAATTGTTTGTGATCGCTTTCACTTACTTCCGACGGAAAGTGACAGTAGTTACAAACAAATAAATCGACTTCACCTAATCTGAGATATCGGAACATTTTATAAGACTATAACACTCAGGTCGATTCTATTTCGTCACTTCAAGGTAACGAAACCGTTACAATATAAATTATCTTCAGGACCTTCATCAGCACGTTAAATTATATCCGTGCCACGACTTAACGCAAGGTCTGTGGCCTATTTTGCTTTTACCTAAAATTCAAAAAAAAATATATCAAAAACGGAGTGGATAATGTAGACAGTCGCGTACATTTGGTAACGTTCCTGTCGCCATGGAGATTACGGGCTTGAGGCTTAATGTTGGCAGGATAAGAACCCAACCTTAACTTCTCCGGAACTACACAAATCTCCATACTTTCTTACGTAACAGTCACAGTTTCATCCTTTTCCAAGCTGATATTTTGTTTGGTAACAGTGTTCTCGTCCTGAATATTGCTGAAATATTGCTTTGCTGGACATAAATCAAACAATCATTCAATCTACTAGAATAGCAATATCCTCATCAGGGTATATTGTTGTACTCATTAATACACCGTCAGTTCTTAATATTCCACGATTGTTCACTGAATTTTTATATATATTTTAAATATACTGTAATTATGTTCACGCGATCGGTTCTGTAGGCGAGCAAATTATAGTTCAGAATCTTCGAAACTATAATCAACTTGGCGTCCTTGATTTTTTATAAATAAAATAGTTTTGTTTTCTTGCGGTTAACATATATAAACATATCCTTAGGAATCACGTGCCGGATGTAATTGCAGACGGCTTCCTTAATTGTTTTGGTGTAAGTTATAATTGTTGTTTAGAAATATATAAATCAATTTCTCGTGATAAAAACATATAATCCTTGTCTTCAGGGAAAACGTAGACGTTTTGGTACATTGAAAGCCTGACTGTGAACACAAGTGGGTCACGTGGCGAAGAAAGCCTGACAGTGAACACCAGTACTTACGTTGTGACGAGGGGCCTCGGTGGCCGAGTGGTTAAGGTAGTTCGTCTACTATTGATCACGTGGTCTGTCAACACAGAGATTGCGGGTTCGATTCTCACTGCATGCAGGGTGTACTCGACTCCAATCTTAATTGACACGGATTGCCAGTTTTCCTACCGCAGGTCAGGTGTTCTCTCCGGGTACTCCGGCTCCCTCCCCTAATAAAAACTGGACGTCATGAAATAGCTGAAAAATTGCTGAAAGTGGCGTTAAAACACCATTCAAACAAACAAACAAACAAACAAACGTTGTGACGAAAGCCTGACCGTGAACTCCGGTGGGATACAAGTTTAGAGTTCCACACTCTTAGTAGGTTTAAGAACCTTGTGTCGCCGCCATTCCAATGCAAAATATAAATCATTATCAAACTGCTGGTTAAAAACAAAATGCTGTACCAGCGTTGATCATTGAAATTCATTGGTCTGTGGCACTTGTTGTTTCTTAGGATAACACAGCATAAGCGATCAATATTTTATATGACTTCTTCAGTAAGTCACGTTGAGGTTTATACTTGTACAATATATACGGGCTAATCCATATCGGTACTTAACATCCCTCGACCATATAAGCCCTCGACTACGTCTCGGGATGATACCCAGGCTGATAAGGATTAGCCATATATCTGTTTATCAATACATCCCGCAATTGCAATAAAAGACCTAAATGAGTACCATTAACAGCATCTTCATTATTTTGCAACAAATAATGAATATAAGATTTAAACAAATCATTTGCATCTCAAACTGTTATGGTTCAACCATTGGCAATGCATATCAGATGCAGACGTACCGGAAGTGCACGCGAAAGCCAGATACGAGATTTTTGCACGAGATGCACCTAATACGATGCTTTTAACAAGTATGGCGATAGAAAAAAGCAAACTGATCGAAACATCACAATTGTGGCATGAACTGCCACTGATATTATTTACATTACGCATGCAGTTTTTTTTTCATCGTGATGCTTTTAACAAGTATCGCGATAGAAAAATGCAAGCCAATAGAAACATCACAATTGTGACATGAACCACTAATAGAACAAACCCATTTCAGACGGTAGCTGAGCTATCCGAAGAAAATATAGAAGACAAGCACCGTTAATTTTAAAGGAGATTTAAAAATAATTGTACATCAATAATATGTACTAGTAAGTGTTGATTTTTTTTAACTTACAACAAAAATAACCTCTTTTGCAATCTCTGAAACACTATTTGAAAATTGATAATCTTCATAAATAAAAAATGAACGATGCTCGCATTTAGGCTGCGCCTATATTCATATTATATTTTAATATAGGTATGCGTCATACGATAGATATAAGACAAAGCTGTCATTAGCCCGGGGCGACTAACGGGAAATATTTCGCACATAAAGCATAGGGATTATGAGATAGAATAATGGGGAGATAAACGGTGTCCCAATCTATAACTTGTGTGTTAAATTTTTCATCGTTTTTTTTTTTGTTCAGTTGCAAGGACTGTTTCAAAAGCCATATTTGACAAGAGATATTCACGTTTTTACTTTTTACTGTCTATTATATTTGTGGACTTGTTGAAGACTTATGGGGTCCCCATTTTAGGTTTTTACATTGACGATTTTTTTATACAATGAAAATTATCCAGGCAGGTCAACAGTTCCAATGATATAAAAAAAAAAACAGTGAAAATATTTATAAAACATTTATATACAGACAAAAGCATCATGTATAACTGTATCGACTATAGTACATTGTGTTTAAATTGTTCAAGAGAAGACTGAATGACGGATGAAATTCCGAATGACGTTCAGCTACATCACAGTCAAATTTCTCCAATAGCACACGCGAGATCCAACAGCTAAGATCTCGGATGTAAAGATTTAAAAATGTATAGAAACTTCTGTTCGTTTAAAAATATCATTTACCATAAATACACAGTTTTCAATATTTATCATAGAAATATATACAATACATGTGTAATAATAATAATAATAATAATAATAATAATAATAATAATAATAATAATAATAATAATATATTAGTTAATATTTGTTTATTTATCTCGTCTTTCTGAATCTATCACCTAATCTTATCTCGTTTAAAGTTTAACATTAAAATTCTTCTTATTTATGTTTCTTACAGTAAATGTTTTTCTTTTCACAGTATTTTTTTCTTTTTTCTTTCAGTTAGGGGTCCCTCCTCACGTGTGCTAGTCGGAATGTCTGTGGGAAGAGGCTTAGCTAATCGAGTGGTATAGTCAATCAATGAATGAATTGGTTGACTTTTCGATCCAAACCTGGAAACCTGGTTATTCTTACAATTTATTTGAACAAAACAAGGTGTCATGGGTGAAATTTGCACTTTGCTTTAACTGTTGTAGTTTAATTCAATTAGGTCCTTATCGAATGTTTCTTGAAACACTGAAGTGAAACAAAATTAAACTGCTGTGAATTTTTATTGCCTATTAGAGACCAATAGACATTAAAATTAAGGACAGGTGATTTCGGGGAATCATTTACATCACTCTGTTATTTTATTAACACATTATCATAAGTAATTTCTGTTCTTTTCGTAGACCTATTAAACAAACAAGTTTGTCAGAAGACGTCAGTGACACAGAATCTGGCAAAAAAAACATTATTCTACAGTTTATGTATAACCTTCAGCTGCCTATAGCCTAGCAAGAAATTGAAGATCAGGGTGTATTGCAGATAACAAGTGTAGTGGTCAGTTGTTTGGAAAATGCATAGTAGCGCTACTAAATGTGAAACCACCATACGGTTTAAGTTATTTCTGCATATTGCTACATCCAATTTCCAAACTGCTTTTTATTGGTTAATTTGTTCTTGTTCTGAAATAGCTAAAATACTGTTCGCTGCTTGTTATGCAACAACTCCAGTAATCAATTCGTATTGCAGTTTAACGAAATATAGTTCTTTATTATAACTATATTCAACCTTTGTGTCCTTAATTTGTAATACTAAAATAGTTTGTTTCCGGACAGTATATCCTTTGTTATAGCATACCGGACGTAATTCCAGGCAGCTTCCTTGGGCAGCTTAAAGATGTTATTATGAAAAAAAGAAATCAATTTTTAACATAGTTCTTTACTTCAGGCCAAACGGAAACGTCATAGACGTATTGATACATCGCAAGTGAGGTGAATAAGGACTATAATAAAAATGGTTCGTAGTACAATCCAATTTAATTGGATTTTTTTTCAGTAAAATAGAACTATGAGAAAAAAACTACAACTGAAAGCATCTGTTCTAAGAATTAAAGGGGCTGGAAGTGTTTCGAGGGCTGCTCCACGGCTGTTGAAAGCGCCTCCATTGTTTTTATTTTCACTGGTGTTCGGTATTTGTTATTACCTTCATTAATTTTTTTAAATCTTGTTATTGCCCACTAGGCCTTAATCAATCAACAAATCAATCAATCAATCTTAAGCGTAATTCGTCTACTATTGATCACGTGGTTTGTCAACACTGATGTTGCGGGTTCGAGTCTCCCTGTGGGCAGGGTGCATTGAAATTTATTGTTTATTTTCCCTTTGCGTGGCAATTTAAAATTACTAATTGTATTTATTAAGTTGCTTCAATTAAGCTCCCATTGAATATGGAAAGGCATAACTAGCTTTTGTAAAGTAATATTTCATATGATACTAAATCGTTACTCGTTTTTAAAAAAGTTAAATGTAACCAATTACCGAAATCCTTAAAAGCTGTTACAAAACGCGAATCCTTGAATCAATAAAGGACCTACAAAATGTCAAACAATTCTATTGGTTGATTGATTAATTGTGTTTAGCGTTTGTTATATTTCAGTGGGCCTGGGTTGCAGTGTGGTTAAGGTATTTTGTCTACTGTCGATTACGTGGTCTGTCAACACTGAGATTGCGGGTTCAAGTCTCATTGCGGGCAGGGAGCACTCGACTCCAATCCTAATTGACAACAAGGATTGCAAGTTTTCCTACTGAAGGTCGGGGTTTTCCACGGATACTTCGGCTCTCTCCCGGAGACTGGACGCCATGAAACATTGATGAAAGTGACGTTAAACATCATTTAAACAAAAAAATATATATATCTGGCTATATACAGGACGAGAAAAAAGTTTACAAACAATCAATCACTTCGGTAAATGAAAATAACGACAAGGGCAGAAAAGTGTGACTGCCACTGGAAAGTACGAGTATTGGGCAGGTGCCGAAAATTTAGTCTTTGCTGGCTAATCAGCTTAAATACGCATAAATAAACATGTAAACACGAAACAGTTTTACATATTGAGCTCATTTAATTAATTAATTGTTGTTTGACGACCAGGGACCAATATTTAGCTATATTAAGGACATGAGCTTATCACTTGAAACTTAAAGACTTCATTACCCAAACTTTTGAATGTCAATTGCAAATTAATATGAAAGATAAACGAAACCAAAAAAAACTATTATTATGACTCATTATGGCTAACAAAGCCTCGATTTCCTAGACGCGTCTGAGATCCAGTTGGCAACAAAACAATAATTTTATTTCTAATGGCTCATATTTTAGAACAGAAATCCAGTAATATTGTTTGTTTGTTTTCTTTGTTGGAATGGGGTTAACGCCATTTTTGTACAATTTTTCGGCGACATCGTGGGATATAAACATAATATTCTGACTATGATGGCCAAGTATGGTCAAGTTACGTCTGTGCTTCAAAGTTTAATAATACCTCCTTAAGTAATAATTTTGATAATCAAATATCATCCAATCAAATTGCTACGCCAAGTTCAATGCAAAACAATAGCTATTCAATATAGAGATGAATTCAAACGCTTGGATAATCAAGGCTATGGCTTATACCAATACAGGATAAACCTGATTTAAATGAAGTAAACCTACATGCATGTACAACGATATTTCACCAGTGACTAGAACTTTTTTCCACACTGGTCAAGCGATTTGTATATAACGAAAAAATTAGAGAATTTAAATTCTCGCTCATGTGTTTGTGTTTGCGTGAAAAATGCTTAAAATCTATAAACCAATGAGTAACTTGTATGGTCAAATACATGATGCTTGCATTTTACATTTAAATATTGGGGCATCTTTGGCTAATCGGTTAAGGTAGTTCGTCTACTATTGACCACATGGTCTGTCAATAATTAGATTATGATTTCGAATCTCACTGCGGGCAGAATGCATTCAATTAAACTTAATTGACAATTAAGGATTGCCAGTTTTCATACCGAAGGTCCGGGTTGTATCCGGGTACTCCAGCTTCCTCCGTCAGTAAAAATTGGTCGCCATGTTGGTCGCCATGATAAAGTTGAAAAATTGCTGAAAGTGACGTAAAATACCTTTCAAACAAACAAATACATCCACGTTAACAGAAACTTGTCGGAATAAGCATCCATCGAACAGCTCATTTCATTTCCTAAACTCCGGAAAACCGTTTGTACAAGATCGGAGCTTGAATTTTTTTGTTTTCAAGTTCTGTGTATAAAAAAACCACTTGTAATAGTAAAATGTTTCTGAAAGGCCTATTTTACATACATATGATATTTCTCGGCGTCCTACTTAATGTTGCGCAAGATTTTCAGTCAACACTGTTTTGTCTATTTGTATTCGTTCTTTTGCTTTGTTTATTGTTTGTTAAGTTGTTTCAACTTATATCACATATTGGAATATATGTTGCCAGGTCTAATATCGATAATCCCCTGAGGGCTAATAACTGTCACCGCGACATCCTGCCTTTACATGTATGTAGTTGACAGATGTATCTATATTTACACTAAATATGTGTTATTTAAAAATATTTGTTGAATCAAAGGCAGCACTAATATTTATAGATTATTGCATGGCATTTTCCATATCGGCCATGGTATCAGCCCGAGACGCCCATATCAGACGCTAATATGGGTCGAGGGCTGATACCAGGGTCGATATGCAAAATGACATGCCATAATCTGTTTATCACATCTTTGAAAACCACTAGACAACCTTTTATCCAAAAATAAAGGAGATGAAAACAGATTAATGTTATCAAAAAATCGAAGAATGTGTCCATGGGACACGGATGCCCCCGTTAAATGAAGTCCCAAACAAGTAGCAGTTGTCCGACAGGTCTGAAAGTCGCTTAAGACGTACAACTTGTGATACTGAACCACCCTGCGAAATTTCAAATTGTTCTCATGCACGGTTTCTGAGAAAAGCTTGACGGAAATTCGTACGGACAGACGGATGTACGTACGTACAAATGAAGTCCCAAACAGGAAGTAGTTGTCCGACAGATCTGAAAGTCGCTTATGACATACAACTTGTGATACTGAACCACCCTTATAAATTTCAAATTGTCCTCATGTATGGTTTCTGAAAAAACTTGACGGAAACTTGTACGGACGTACGTACGTACGGGCAGACGTACGGACAGGAGTAAAACTTAATGCCCCCCGACATGTCATCGCGGGAGCATAAACATGTAATAAAACACAAAAAACATATACAAAACTCTAAACAGTTGAATATTATAGGTTTATTTAGAAGAAAGCAAGTATTTATCACAGATGTGTCACTAATTAAAAATTCATAATTTTTTCGTTAGGTATTTTTATATTTCATACTATAAACAAATGTAGACGTGTTTTCTGCAATGTCATCCGTCATTGTGTAGGTTGTCATCCGTCATTTTGTTAGTTGAAGTTAGTCTGCTATGTTGACATAAGAGCGGAAGTGCAAATTAATGCGGAAGCTAAAAACCGATATCAGCCACGGGGGCTAATATCGATATTAGACCCGAGGGCTGATATCGGTCCATCACTTCCGATCATATCAAATATGCAAAAATGTTCATATTATTACCAAATATGTGATAAAGTAATATATACAGTCTAATATGGAAATATATGTACAAGGCGGTATTGTACCTAAAGACCACATTGGTACAATGCTGGTTTTCAAAACAATACGAATATGGTCCCATATTGGATATAATACTGTATAATAACCTTTATTCAACATCTAAACTAATTATTTAAAACGCTTTTTTTATTTCAATATCAATATTAGCAGACATTTAAAAAACAATAAATACCTTTCAAGATAGTTTTTTAAAGGAATTGAATTTAAAAGTAACAAAATCCTTATTGAATTAACTACACCGATGTGACATTCATAGAGAATGGAGATAACAAGAACACTGCCAGGAAAACATAAGGTCAGTGACTTGGAGGGCATGGAAATAGGGCGACGAACAGAAAACATTTTAACCAGCCAGGATAGTTTCTCCTGCTAGAAAGGAGAATTTTCTGGGGCAGTCAGATAACATTATATATATAAACATAAATAATAGTAAAAAGGAGTCGGAACTGATTTTGCCGGAAACTTTTTGTCCTTCGACTGATGTAGCGCCACCAAAAGATGTTCACATTGCAGACTCGAGACGAAATCAGACAGTAGAAAACTAAGAAACTTAGACATTTTGTGTGAAGCAAAGAAGATACGATAAAGAATATATCGGGAATGGGGAGCAAATAGAAACGACTGAAGATAAAGAAACAAGTATGAAAAGTGGCATTTTATATTTTGTATCTGTTGTATCTAAGTCGAGAGGCACGCAAATGTTAGTAAAAGTCTGAGGTCATTCTTTGAATTTGGGGATTCTGATTCATACCTTTTGCAAAAGGGGTAGACATAATATGTGCACGTTGAAGATCTCTTACCCATGAGTGCTACTCATTTTCAAATTTTTCGAACAGGTTTTTTTATATATACGCTTTTATTATTGACATATGAAGTATATTGGCTTTAGCCCTGGGGATTTGTATCAAAAAGATGTTTTGAATACAATATAGTTCATGGATGTGTATGTCTGATATTTAAAAAAAAATAAATGCAAATACACAAGTTTGTTGGAAGCTTGGTTAATGCAACTAAAAAAGCTCTAATGAAGTACAGTATATGATATACTTTTGAGGGGTCTCGGTGGCCGAGTGGTTAAGTTGCTCATCTACTATTGGTCACGTCGTCTGTGAACTTTAAGATTGCGAGTTCTAGCCTCACTTCACACAGGGTGCTCTCAACTTCAATCGTAGACAAGAATTACTTTTTTCCTACCGAAGGTCGGGTGTTTTCTCTCGCTTCCTCCCCTATAAAAACTAGAAGCCATGATATAGTTGAAAAAGTGTTGAAAGATGCTTCAAACAACATTTAAACAAACAAACAAAAAACATATACTTTTTGAGGTTAGAGATTAAAGAGATTTTGTGTTTGGTTCACGGCGATAAAAAGCGATGATTGTAAGGGACAGACCATTTAACTGGAAGGAGGGGCCTTGGTTTTTTTGTTTTGGTCAGAAAATTTTTTTCCGCGCAGGCGTCGCGACAGAATATTTCTTTTTCATTATTAGCATTATTTTATATAGCAGAAATTCTTCTTCAGAATATTTTTTTTCTTACCCTCTGCTTCCAAAATATGTTTTTCATCAAAAAGAAAAACCCAAGGCTCCCCCCCTTGCAAGTTAAATGGTCGGTCCCTAAGTGTAATTTGTCATTGTGGCTGTTACTGTATAACAA
Source organism: Limnoperna fortunei (assembly GCA_944474755.1). Classification (NCBI taxonomy): domain Eukaryota; kingdom Metazoa; phylum Mollusca; class Bivalvia; order Mytilida; family Modiolidae; genus Limnoperna; species Limnoperna fortunei. The sequence goes on from OX104125.1 coordinate 24,848,365, forward strand.
TAAATTTCTATATTCGACAGAGTAAGTATGTGGGCTAGGAACAACAATGCTATAGTGTTGCAGCTGTCTTTGGACTGGTCGCAGCTAAACAAGTGATTTATATCTGTTTTGTGTTAACCATCATACGCTAGGTGATACAGACATAGGTTATATTTGTTATTAACCAAAGGTTTTTATGAAATGGTCGCTTAAGTATTTTTATGCATTAAAAACAGTTCTTCAGATATCAGCATGTTGTGAAATAAACAACTAAGCTAATTATTCCCGTGTGTTATCAGTTTGAATGAAGATTGCTTGCACATTTTTCTGTATTAACTCACTTTTCCGTGAGCTACCAGTATCGATGACGAAGCTACAGATTAAATCTCGCGAGATGTAGCCAGTCATACATTAACACACCATTGGTGTTATTTGTTTCTATAAAAGGTTCAGGGAAGGTCGTATAGCAATAGAAGGAAGGAAAGTTTTGATATAATATTTTTAATTAGGTTAATCACTATTGGTTTGAGCAATAAAAATGGTCAACTAGCTTAGGTAATAACGAAAGAGGGTACCGATATACACTTCATGCAAATAATCGTCAATATGTTAAGACAAACGCCCGGAAATGGATAACAAAAATGCAAGTAGATCCTGGGACATTTTCTAAACTGTCACGCCGTAGCGACCAAAGTGTAATAATGAATCTCCGCTTAGTCGTCAGTGCCTCAACTCCTTATATAGTACCTTAGTGATAAAGGCAAACGGTGGAATATCGTTTTACGTGAGTTATGTAAACTCTGCATAAAAGATTAAAGTAGAGGTGTTCTCAATACACCCATGATGTCAACAAACAGTCAAATAATATTATTTGCCGATATATCATAGCAAACATACTTAAAACCAGGAGATTATTAGTATTATAATAATATATTCAATATTAAATATATGTCTTAGTTCAGAATCAACTGATACATTACATGTACCACGGAATAAATTTAATTAATCACTTAGCATATGCAATGAAGTTTAAAAAAGTTCAGCTTACGCCCTTTCCAAAATATGCTGCTTATATAAGAAAATAATATCTCTAAATCGGCAATCTATCACATGTTAAATTGAAAGAAGTTAACATTTTCCAATAAAAATTTATAGTAATATTAGAACAATTATGAAAAATTGATGAGACAAATACAAAGAGAGATAACTTTAATTTCAACTGTCACAGCTAGAGTTGGTTTTAATGTTAGACTAGATAACATTAATTTACTATGCGTGACCAATGACATCATGTTATCAGTATAGGATGTTAAAAAAAATCACTTATTTTAAGTAAATGTTAATTTCACATCGTCACTTAGAATAAATACCTAAGATTAATTATAAATTCATACTGAAAATAGAAGTGTTTCTGTAGTAATTGAGTGTCAACAAGTCCCATTATTTATCTCTTGACCTATTGTCCTCTGTTTTTTCACTGTTAACAAGTTCATATATTTACGACGGCTCTTCTATGTTATAAACTTCCCGTATTTATTTCTGCTACCAGCGTAATCTGGCTTCCAATGTAAATTCTCTCATATTATCCTCGCTTAAAACTGTTCTCCGTCAAAAGTTTTTCATATTAACCATGCTAAACTTCCTTAGCACCGTGCATTGGATTTCTCCGTTAATAATTTTCCATATTCACATCGGATACTACTTTGTTCTGCGTTTCTCCGTCAAAAAGTCTCCATAGCTACCTTGGCTATCTCTGTACGCTGTTTTTATCAGTTAGTTCGAAAACATAACTTCAGCTACCACTGAGATTTTTTTATTTACCTAGGCTAATACTGTTTTTAGTATCTTTCGTCATCAATAAGTGGACCTTTTTACCTGTTTCAACTTTGTTTTGGCCTTTTCTGTCGATATTATACAATTATCACCCTAGTTGGTGTGTGACCATGTGATTTCTTTCCCCGAGAAAGTAAGGTCACCCGAGGACAAGCCCTCGGGTGACCTTACTTTTCGAGGGGAAAGAAATGCCGGGTCACATATCATCTAGGGTGATAGCTGTTATATTATATTGAATATTTAAATGAAAACAATTCAATATTTGCAACATATTTTGGACATATTAACCTTTTTCCACAGGAAAAAATCCAGCCCATACAATGTAGACAGGAACATGTTAACATATACTACTGTTTTGTTTGAATGTTTTATTACGTACAGATACATGCATCCAAACATCTCAATTTTGTAAATGTGCAAAATCTCACGCGAGGGTGAACTTTCCATGCGACCCAACGGTGACCGGTTGACCCAGCTAAATATCACATGTCACGTGACGGCGTCTAAGCGAATCAAAATAAAGATTTCTATATGAGTATATAATATTGTTTAATATTTACCTCGGTTAACACTGTTCCTTAGTCTTTCACTATCAATTGAATGTTTTGACGCAGTGTAGAAATATCGAATAAAAGTCCCTACACATTAAATCGTCCGTTATTTCTTCTATCCTTTTTTAGGATATGCTGTATAAATGTTGTTCTTGTTTTGTCAAAACGTCGGTGACTATCCCACTGAACGTGTAATTAAGGAAACCCCACAGACAGCTAGGTCTGCCTAATATCTTGATCTACATCTAGAAATTGACATTGAATGTCAGGTTAAGAACCAAAATTTAAACAAAAGAAGCGAATTTATTGTTTTTATTGTGAATTTTGAATTTCTGTGTGGATTAAACCTTCCAGCAGAACATACATATGAAGTGACTTGACTTGGGGAGTTTTTTACGCCCTACACCGACATCTTAATGCCATTGGTCGGACGGAGCATATGAAGTATAAATGTCTCAATGTGTCATGTACTCGCCTCCATGTATTTCCAATCAGATTTCTCTGATAGAGTGTCTCTACTGACAGACAGGGTACGCAACCTGGTGTTCACTATGACAAGATTGAGGTCATCACTTAGAACACTTTATAATCACATCTTGACTTTGTTGACTGTAACAAAACATCTCAAATGGCCATTACTTGTTACGTTTGACGTAACCATCTTTCCTTCTTCTTACTGGATTTTGACTACCCTTTGGTTAATACATTTATAAATAAGGAATGTTTTCGATATTTGTACTACAGTTATCAAATTATATACATGCACCTTCTTATTGTATTCATCCACTGATTTACTGCTTTTGATCTTTATGACAATTTTCAGTGCTAAATCGCAAATGCTCTTCGCGGTTAGCTTGTGGCCTCGCTATTAAAATCAGGTTCTAAAGAAGACAAAAGGCGACATTATTTTGACTAAATGATACTTAGTCGACATAAACGAATTCCACAGCTAAAAACACCTTATATTCTAAGTAGATTTGTTTTAAGGTATCCGTACCACAATTGACCACGTGATCATACTTGGTGTTCCGGATTTCCATTGTTTTTCAATGGAGCAGACCTCGAAAATGTTCGGCAAACATCGGAAATACTATTTGCGAAACTAACTTCTCTGGCTCAAAACTGTTAACATTAACTCAAAGTAAAACGATATATTACATTTGAATCATTAATTAGCAATCAATTGATTTAATAAAGCTGTATTTCTTGATAAAAAAAAATTAAATTAAACGAGGACTTCCATTATGAGTTGGATACCTTAAGCATATATATACATATATGATGTACAGACTGTTTAGAATACCACAAACACACCTTATGTAGCCATTAGCTGTGTTTTCTATACTTCGATTAAGGACAAATGATTTCAGTAAATAGTCTAAAGCCACTTCGTAACGTCTTGCTTTGACACAGCAGTACGCCACAATGTTGTACACTCTGTAGAGTGGAAGTGAATGTGGTAGTTCTGCCGGAATTGGCTGCTGTCTACTATTTGAATATTCATCAATGTAATCGGTCATTTTTGTCAATATTGCATTTCTTTGTGGCCAGTTCTTTGTTTCCTGATAGCACAAAAATGCCAATACTAGACAGTTTAACACTGGATCCAAATAAATCCCAAAAAGGGGACTTGGTGGATGACATCTGTGTACCGAAAGAAGTTCATAATGAAAAACTTCTGGCACTGCAAATTTCTCTGATGCCAAGTAAGGAACGTTAAAACTCATGTCACGGAACACCAAATTCGTATACAGGTGTTCGAAGGTAGTTACAAATACGTCATGTGGTGATGTATTCTTACAGATGTCAGATGATTTGAAATTTTCAAATGAAGCTAGTGAATCGACATCACCCTGGATTATTAGTCGCCTGAACCTAATTTGCGTTAGAACTGTTTGAGCTTGACGAAGTTTTACATCTTCACATTTTACTGGCATACAATTATCGTAGAAGATTGCTAAAATCTTTTCTTTTAATTTAGTCAGTTCAGTGACATTTGTTGGCTTCATTTCGATCAAACTCATGATTTCTGTCAAAACCATTATATTATGCAGTCCTTTTTCATGAAGCGATTTATATTTGCATGGGTTGCTAAAGAACGCATTACAGATGCCTAGACAGTCATCGAATTCATTTTCCATAAATTTAAACGTAGCGACACGAAATTTAAGTGAAACATTTTCAAAGGTAAGAGATCTTCTAAGTAACTCATTTGCTTTTATATTATCGTTTTTGAAACGGTTTTCCTTATACCTGGAATAATACAACAACCCAAGCATATTTTGCGCATATGCAATGTGATGACGAATAAAGTGCCTATTTGAATTCTCTAAAATCGACAGAATTTTTTTAGCATTTTGCAAATTAATATCCGTGTCATGTCCTTCGTAAGTCTCCCACAGTGTACATAGCATTGTTTTAATTTGCCCAAAAGGTTCAGAATAAAACATTATCAACGTTTCAATGACTGATGACTGTTTTGCGCACTTTAATAATTCGACCTCAAAATTAGTGATTCTTTTTAGTTTATCAAATGCTCTTAGGGACAAAATGGCTAAGACATTACTGCTGTACTTAGTAAGAATTTCGACAACTCGGTCTTTAAATTCGGACGTCATCTTTGAGTTTATAAGATTACGCTCTTCTATAAAATAATGTGGAAAGTGTCCACACTTGACAAATCTTATTAGTTTGTTGATGCAAGTTTTTAGACATATGTCAACGTTGTCCTTTGTCCAATTGCAAGATTCCTGCTCAGCACACCAAAATATTACGTTTTTTATGTGAAAGGATGACAATGCGTCCTCATAGACCTTTTGTATATCGCCTTTCAAAATCAATCTTAAAGCAACATAGCACAGCATTTGTGTTTCATTTAGGTTTAGTACTAATTCGTTTTCTCCCAATATTCGAATTCTCCACTGCAAACCTTTTTCATTGCAATCGTGATGTCCAACTGGTGCTAAATTAAATCCTTTTTATTTTATCTTTTTTATTAATGCTTTAGAGGGCCAATCGTTTGGTTTATATCTACGGACCCATTTGTTTGCTTCGACCGGCCATGATTTGTATTTTAAACATGACGTTTTTTCCTTTTTATTGATTATGTTAGCCCCTCCAGTAAGGTCTATGTATTCTGTTAATGCGGGTCCATTCTGTGTTAATGAAACACATATTATTTCTGAAACAGGTGTTTCTTTGCTATTGTATATGATATTATTAGGAAGAAAATCGCACTTCAGACTCGGGTTTCGAAGTGTTATAAAAACATATCCCATAAATTTTGTGCATGGTACAATCGTAAGATCGTTTTCAACATTGAAAGTCTTTATTACGTCCTGTACACCCATGTGTGTTGTAATTGAACATGAAATTTTTACTTCGGTAGAATTTTTTACAAAATCCATATCAGTGCTCTTGGGTTCTATTGTTTGTTTACAAGGGATTTCCAAACCCTCAAATTTGCTCCCAGCACCCTCCACATCTGTAAGTGCTTTTCTAAGGAAAGTATCTCGCAAAATATCGTAATGATATTTAAGGTGCCTGTTAATATTGATACACTCTGCGCCATAACCCAACGCCTCAATTGCCAGTAGAAGATCTGTGGTCATGTCTGTTATTTCCGCGATATCTAGAAAAATTTTATTTAAAGATCAGAACTAGTTATTGAACAGATAGTTTGATAACTGATTATTATGTTAAAAGTGATTTATTTTATTGAATACACAAACAATGACCAGAGTTCATATTGAGTATACGAATGAAAACCGTAGTGTAAATTTCCAAATAGTTGGAAATTAGCAAATGTATTGCCCCTTTTTAAAAAAGGTGATAAATCAGATGTTTCTAATTACCGTCCAATAGCGCTATTGAGCTCCGTTGGAAAGGTGTTTGAAAGAGTTATATTTAAACATATATACAACCACATTTCTGACCAAAAATTATTGTACAAATTTCAGTCTGGTTTTGTACCTGGACATTCAATTTATCATCAGTTGATCGAACTTTATCATAAAATATGCTTATCTTTAGAAAATGGGGAAATGACATGTGTCGTCTTTTGTGACATATCGAAGGCATTTGATCGTCTTTGGCATAAAGGTTTAATTTCAAAATTAAAGGCTTATGGAATTCAAGGAAATCTTTTGTTATGGCTCCAAGATTATCTAATGAATCGCCGCCAGCAAGTATTGCTAAAAAATTCGAGATCTTCAATTGGTAATTTGAAATCTGGTGTACCACAGGGGTCAGTATTAGGCCCCTTACTGTTTTTATTGTTTATAAATGATATTGCAGATGAAATGAGCTCTTTAATTAGACTTTTTGCTGACGATAGTTCTTTAATGTATTCATCTGCAAGCGTTGAGGAAATAGAGAGGAATATAAATAGAGATCTAGAACTGCTTAACGAATGGGCTAAATTGTGGTTAGTAGATTTTAATCCCCAAAAAACGGAATATATGTTTTTTTCTTTTAGAAATCACGAACCCCTGAACCTCACATTCAATGGTGAAAATATTGCATTAGTTGAAAATCATAAACATTTAGGAATAACTCTATCTCAAAATTGTAAATGGTCTACTCATATTGATAATATTTGTAAAAGTGCTTCTAAACAAATATTTGTTCTGCGAAAATTAAAGTATCTACTGTGCAGAAACAACCTGAACATTATTTATTCTAGGCATATTCTTCCTCTACTGGAATATGCTTGCGAATTATGGGATGGTTGCTCTGTCACTGACAGGGAAAAAATTGAACGTTTACAGTTAGAAGCTGCTAGAATTGTAACAGGACTTCCTCGCTTTTCCAATAATGAATCGTTAATGTTCGAAACAGGTTGGTCTTCTTTAACGAATAGTCGTTATATAAGAAAACTAAATCTTATGTATAAATTCCGCAATGACTACTCTGATGTTGGACGTTATAATTTAAGAAATCGACTAGATTACAGAACACCATTGTGTCGACTGGAGACCTTTTCAAAATCTTTTTTTCCTTCAACAGTTAGATTGTGGAACTCTCTTCCTTTAGATCAAAGAGAATTACCAACTTTTATGAGCTTTAAAATGTCACTGAAAGAGAAAACTATATTGTCCCATCATATTTTCTAATAGGAAGCAGAAATTTAAATATTATTCATACTAGATTACGTCACCGTTGCAGTTCCCTAAAGGCCGATTTATATAGAGTAAACATAATCAACGACCCAAGCTGTGCTTGTGGTTGTCCCTTAGAAGACTGCATACACTATTTTCTAGAATGTCCACTTTACGATAACATTAGAAATCAATTTTTACATCCGTTGATGCGAATTACTAATCTCTCTATTGAAATTGTCCTATTTGGTTCTGATAGCCTTAGTAACGAAGTGAACACTATAATTTTTAGACATGTACACAGTTACATTCACCATTCTAAAAGATTTTCTGCATAGCTCGACCCCCTCCCCCCCTTATTATTATGGTTGACTTTCTTGCATTGTTTATAATGTATTGCTTTGTATATTTTGTTATGTGTCATGTATTTTTTCTGTATGTACTTAAAATTGTGTAGTTATTTCCTTGTTGTCATCTTGTGAATTATTTTGTAAGATTATTGAACGGAGAGAACTTCATAAGTTGTAATAACTTGTGTTCAATCCTATTGGTTATTTTTGACAATAAAATATGTTTAAACTAAACTAATGAAAACCTTTATATTGAATCATCAATTTGTTTCTACATATATGTAAAAAGTTGAAATGCATTATATATGGACAACATGTGTTTACCACTACCCACACGTTTACTAAGTTCAGAGGACATTAGTGGACTACATACGATCGGCATTGGCATGTGTATGGTTATTAATTCTATTACAATTTGATATTTTATTTATATTATATTGTGTAAGTTCTTAAAACTGAATTCACCAAAAGATATGAACAACTAGGGAGATTTCGAAAAACCTTAAAGTTTATATAAAGATTAACATCATTTAAATAATACTAGATTTATTGACTTTTTAAGAATAATGTTATCGATAGTCATCTAGATCAGCCTACTTGGAAACTGTCTACTATGTATCCAATAGCGTAACATTCTCTGATAACATACTTCCGGATATTATAATTAGACAGGCTTTCGCATTATCAGAAAGCAAACTATAACACTAACAGACATTATACTTCTGGATATCATCATAGAGACTGTAACTTTACCAAGAGGGTATAGGCGTAGACTAGCATTTCTCCGTTTCCGCGCCGAATACAACTGGTTTATTTTTGTGATATTACATTACTGTTATTTAATCTTGCGATTCATGTTTTCAAATGCTTTAAATTTAAATTATGTTTTACAAATATTTGAACCCCAAGATGCCCAGGTCTAACATCACAATACAAATTTGGTCAATATTTGTCACGAATACTATATTTTCAGTTAATTTTTACGTAATGGTGTTATTATTATTGACTAATCAAATTCATATTGTGTGCGTCGCTACAATATATCGGAAATGTACAGATGCAAATAATTAAAAGTAGATTGTTGAAAAGAGTCAGGCATAAACTGAAGAGAACCATGATGAGTATTCAGTCTGAATCCATGCCTATTGATAACCTGGATCACCTTGTCTGATTAGGTTATAGTTATAATACAGTCTGTTGCGCGACACTTTGATACGCATGTGGTAACGTTGTTTACGTCCATATAAATACTATAAATCCCAAATATTTTATGAATAATTAAGACATTGTAATGTTATAAATCTGTAAATTTAGTAGAGATCATACACGAAAACAAAATTTAAATTTATAATCATTTACGAAATTCATATTGAATATCATCTAACTGTTACGCATCAAACTCCAGACACAATATTTTTGATAGAATAAGACAGACTGAAACTCTGTCAGACAAATAGCATATGTGTTATATTAAATTTTATATTTGATATTTTATATTAGAATAAATCGTACAAGCTTCAAGGCCGAAATAACAAAGAAATAAACTGTATCACTATGGAGTATATTGTCTGTAATGTTACAGTATTTTTGTCTATTAATGTAAGTCTCTTAACTGGTTTTGGGATGATAATGTAACAGTCCTGTTTAAGTTTGTTTAAGTCTATTTCATGTTCAATGAAAATTCAAAATATTTCAGTAATAAATTTAAAGAATGTACAAGTTTACAATCTGCCTATTATGTTAAAATCCTACACATAATACTAGAAAATATATGAAGTATACAAATAAATATTGAATTTAAAAACTCCCTATACTAATTGTTACGGCCATGTTTTTAAAGATAAAGACTTGCTTTAGTTACGCTTTTATAACATCTGAGTGTTATTATTATTGGACAATATATTTGACACATTGTCTGTAATATCATTTAACAGACTGTAACATTACTAGGCAACACGCTGCAACATTTGCATTTACAGAACTTTTAGATAACACTAGACAACAAACTGTTACATTACAAAACCACAGACTTCCAAATTTTAGAGAACGCAAAGTAACCATTAACAAAAAGTATTAAAATATATATTTTTCATGCAATCTATCCTGAAAAAAGTCTTTCGTAAAAAAGTAACAACTAAACGATATTAGATGAAAGCATATTAGAAAAAAAACAGCAAGGAAATCGACATAACAACAAGAGCCGAAAGTCAAGGGACATTACAAATGCGGATATAGACAACCATATTCAACGTAAAAAAAACAAAATACACAAAAACAGAAAGTGACTAACCCAAACCCAATATAAACAATATCTGCAGTCAGGTACTCCAGACAAGTAATCAGTGTCTGCCTCTAATAAAACAACTCGAGTTACTCATTGTCACGTCTACCTATTACTCGGAGAAAACGTGCAATCGTATTCGAGAGATTGATTTCCCATAACGATCAATTAAGTCATGATGACGGCCAGAGAACTTCTGAAAGGATAACTTTAACCTAGGTATAACAGACACTTGTTTCAGTAGATATGATGTCAACAGCAGTGAGAGGTCTAGAAAATCGGAATAACCGATTGCAGGTTCTAGAATAAGGTATAAATTGTGAAATGTACGTACCATACGCTGTATCTGCTGTAATGTTGTTATCGATAACGGGGAATCATGTAATATTGTCGAGGAATTACCTCTTCAAATGGCAACGGATTGTGTATATATAGGTCCATTCTGTTTTATTTTAACATATCCTTTTTCTGAAATTGTCTATATCTTTGTTGCCAAGGAGAAATCACTAGCATTAATCGCATTGCAGAACTGTGTAACAGTTAGTATGATACATCTTAAAAACTGTCAGCATGGATGATTTTTAGATCCTTTTAACGTTTGCTAAGCTCTAATATCGCGCGTTTTAATGAGTCATACATAAATTTATATTTTTTAATGATTTGTTTGTACTTATATGGAAATTATATATTGTATATGGTTTGGATAATGAGAATAAGGCAAAAAAAAATCTGAATATGGTCATGAATATCACAAATATTTAGAAAACTGAATGTTTTCCTCATAATTGTTTCAAATGATTCACAATGTAATTGTTCGACATTACACTAAATATAAAATAAACAGTCGGGAAGGGCGGTGCGTGTAACATGATTACACTTGAAACACTTCCGGAACAGGTAATTGTTGACTTCCTGTCTCCTTGTTTTAGTTTCGACTAGCACTGACAAAAATACATATATTTAAATAGAAATGTTAGTTGAATTGAGTCAATTATCATTGATTCCAAAGCTACATGAGGTCTATATTAAATCTAGAGATTGCGTAAAATCACAAAAACAACATCTTAATTAAGATTTATTGTTTCACGTGTAAAAAAGTAACAGATTTAACACACTGATTTAAATAAGTGTTGAAACATATTTGATCGTCTGATTTGAAAAACCAAATAATAGTTTTCTGATTAAAATGTTTTTCTTTAACTTGGGACATTTTTGACTTTAAGGTCCAAGTGGAATATTTTTTTATTAGAAAACGTAACTCTTCTTCTTTTGAATTTAAACTTCAACTTAACTGAGGAATAATTGTCCATATATGCACCTCGCCATAAGTTGAGCACCACCCTATTATATTTCAGGGATTCATTTTAGATTGTATATATTTTAATATTTTGTAAAGAAATTACAATTTATTGAACATTAATGACAAATGAAACATGCTAACAACATGTGTACAGTCGCTTTACTTATTTTTTGATGAAAAAATGTTCAAGGAAAAGATATAAAAAAACAGTGCAAATATAACTTTCATTAGTCAAAACATAAGTTTGATTGCATACTTCAATTTCATGAACTTAAAGTAAACATATCATCACAGGTCAACCTTCAGGGGAACTAAAGTCACTTTGAAATGTGTTAAACGCAAAAATACTCAGTACGTCTTGTTACCATCACGTTTCCGGTACAGTTCATTAACTCTCCTTCTCGTGCTGTTGACTAAACGACAACGTGTAGCATGTGGTAAATTCTGCCAATTATATTGAATGGCAGCACAAAGCTCTTGGACATTTTGACAAGCAGGTACTCTGTTATTGATTTTACGGCCAATGATATCCACAAATGTTCAATTGGATTCATATCGGGTGAAATGGATTGCCATGGAGATGCTTAATAGCTTACCTTTTGAAAGCATCACGCACATTTGCAGCTCGGTGAGGTCATCCATAAAGATGGGTCTGTTACCAAGTGCATGATTGTCGAAATGGGGCACAATAATAGCTCTGTATCTGCCCTGTCATTGTCCCATCGACCACATACAGATTCAGTTTACAGCCGTATGAAAAGCCTCCCCAAAATGCAACACCACCACCGCCAAACGCTGTAGTGCCTAGAATGATTTTCTGGTTATAAGCAGTGCCTCGTTGTCTCTAAACGCGCATGCGCCAATCAATATGACGAAGAAGGAATCTGCTTTCGTCGGTCCAGTGTACTAGTCGCCAGCTTCGAATATTCCAATGGCGGTGATATCTTTCCCACTCTAAACGTCCTTTGCGATGTTTCTGTGTCAACAGTGGACGTTTCAAAGGACGACGAGCTCTCAACCTTGCATTGTTTAGGCGTCAGTTAACTGTTCGAACGGCGAATCTGGTTACAATATTCCATCGTCATCTTAAGATATCTCGCAGTAGCAAACGTTTGGCGTTTGGCTACACGAACGAGTACTATATCCTCCCTTTTAGATGTTTTTGGTGGTCGACCTGACCTACGACTTTCCTGGATAGTTCTATCATCTCGATGACGTTTCAGTAGCCGGTATTCAATACTAAATTGAATGCCAAAGTGTTGTGCTATCTGACGCAAGCTCTGTCCATCATTATCCATTCCAACTATCTGCCACTTCTTCACTTAATTTCCGTCTAGGCAGTGTAAAAATGTAAAGATGAAGTCGAAAAAGACTAGGAGATGAACACTAAATCGTTAAGGAAAATAAGGTTTTTAGGCGTGATCGACTACCGCATGACAAACTGGTTTTGTTATTTAAAGATTTACCTGAGCAGTTAATTAAAGTAACTTTCGTGTGCTCGAATGCTGGCTTTAGTGCATAAATAACACAAAGTAAATATTCTTTTAGATTTTTGAAATTATTAAAACAAAAATTGTAGGTGTTGCTTATGGTGAGGTGTATAATTTATCAAACAGAAAGAATTGTAGTTGACAAAAAATCTATAATGAATGTTAAAGTTCTCATATATCATTTACTGTCTTTAACATTAAAAATCAATTTTTAACGTAGGTGATATGTTAAGAAATGAGTCGCTGCGTTATTGAGTAATCTTTGTTTATGATTTAACGCCACGTTCAGCAATTTTTCAGGTATATAATGACGTCCAGGTTTGATTTGAAACTTATTTTATATAGTTACAACAGAAAAAAAACACTTTAAACAAGGGAATTTTTCCACATTATGGATAGTTTGCGGAAAATTATGGTAATGCTTCATATGAAAAGCACACATGTATACACGAACTACAACTAAAAATAAATGGATCATATTTTAATGGGGTGAGCGGTGAACATTTATCAACAAAGAATAAGTAATTTAATATTAAATATAAAGATTAATAATAATTACCCGGATTAAGGTTTCCTTAAAAAAACTAGATAAGCATACCATAGGAGACAGTTTCGGGGCTTCATACAGAGATAAGTCATTTAATACAGACATGTTATTTCAGTCAATGACATGTCACCCAGTGTGAACTCATTATTAAAGACATGTTCCCTTATCCTAACACATTATTGTAGAAATATAATAAAATTCATTGCAACACATTATTGAAGACCTGTCACCAAATCCGAACACATAATTGTAGACATGTCAGCCACACATTATTGTAGACATACATGTCACCTAATATGAAGAAATTATTGTAGAAATGACATTGAATTCAAACACATAATTGTAGATATATGTCACCCAATCTGAACGCGATACATACTCCAAAAACACATTGTTGCTAACATGTCACCCATTTAAACACCACAATATTGGCATAGTTGCAAATGGGTCGCGTAAACCAGAAGTATAATTTCTATGTTTTATCTATTTAATATATATTTAAGTACGCATAATCGCTTGTTACATTAGATATTATATATCCCACATGTTCATTACTACATCCGTCAATAGTGAAAGTTATCCTAGGTGCTTTTCACTTATAGTCCAAAGAAAAAAATAATAAACTTTCGAAGACAGATTGCTTCGTATGTTTAAAAAAAAACTGATGATAAAGTACAGGTTGTAAAAACTAAAATTAAAACGTATGCAGAAAATTAAATTTAAATTTATTTTATGACAAGGATCCTGAGATATATGAAGTAAAAAAATGTAAAAAGGGAAGAAGAGAACATAAATTCGTGATATTCTAATTCTTTTACACCCGGTGAAATAAATTGCCTTTTCTCCATATTTTAGTTAATAATATGCTTAATCCATATCAGTTCATTTTATGCTATGCCAAACTTAATCATAAGGTTTAAAAATCAAAGCAAACGAAACACCTGAATTCTTTTTTTTCAAATGTGCTCCAAATATTTCTATATAGTTCTAATAAATGATGTACAGTTAAATAGTATGGTTGGAATCCTTACTTATTATTATGTTTATTTTTTAATAAATTATTATAAACATATTCCTATAGTACTCATTCTTAAGATTCCAAAACCAGAATTAATGTACGTGATGTGTTACATGCAACAGTTAATAGTCGCACAAGATATCATACCCAAATTACTGTAGGCTGATCTTTTGTCAACATACACCTTTTAACAATAATTTGACATAAACATGTCCTTGACATGACGGACGGTAACAATCATGTAATGCACATGAAAATAAGTCATAAAGATGTCTTGATTAAATTATCAAAATCCAATGAAAGTAAGTGGATTATACATTAATACATGTATCCTTCCAGTTTCAAGTGTGCAATTACCTGTCCGTTGAAGCAAACGTAGTATTTCTGTTATTTATAACGCTATGTTTCATGTAATTCATGAGTGAAAATAACGACATTTTCTAATAAAAAATAAAAAATGAGGCAATAGATTATTGATGATGTTTGATTTTCGTCCAGCAGTATTTCAGCTATATTCAGGACGAAGACAAGTTCACAAGCAACAAATCAACGGAACAGAGGTGGAACATACACACTCAGTTTTGACTGCCACTGGAAATGTATGGAGTTTTAGGTGTGGGAGGAGATTTTAGCGTTTCGTTGCGTCTAACGAAGGGGTCTTTGCACTCTACAAACAAGTTACACAGTACTGTCCGCTGGAACGCTTTCCGTATTTTCACCTTACAAGCCCCTCAAACGAGGGTCTCCCTTATTGCCACCCGGGAACGCGCTGGGCTTCTCTTTGGGTCGAGCACTCGGAACCGTCCCAGTATGGTCCCAGCATTTAGATTATATTGACATTGAATACAGTATGTCAATTAAAAAACGCTACATTTAATATATACGCTTTATTGTAAAGAAATTGTGTGCCTCACGTGTCAACTAATAACGATTGTTATTATTATGGGCACATTAAAAGCACATTATGTATCAAGAGCGTTACATTTTCTTACCATTTACTTTATCAACGTTATCTTCATCTATATATAAATAAATCTAAAGGTTACTCTTCACTGACGGCCATAGCTATGCGAAAATACCTTTGATCTGAGTTCTGGGCATGCGTGCCCTTTAAATGACGTCAGTTTAATAAAGAGTCAAACAGACTTTTTAGAGACATGTTTATTGATAACATATTTAAAATGTGTGTTTGGTAAAGATACTGAGGGCTTACTCAATTACCAATCACCTCTAAAGCCTTTAACAATGAAGGACATCAATTTAAACAAAGATAATGACCCTAAACGAAAACAACCATCCAGTTCTGATTGTTTGCGTGGAAAAATTAAGCAAATTTCTAGACAAATCAAACACAGAACCCTAAGTTTCTTTGTGACGAGCTAAATAGGTATTAACTCAATCAAAGTAAAGGTGATAAAATCCTTTCGTGTATACCTAGCTTTACATTCAACATACATGTATAAGAATATATATGTGTACTTCTTCCAGACGATTCATTTATTATTTTTTTTAAATACCAAAAATTTACTAGTCAGTTTGTAAAAACCAAGAGACGACATACGATTCCCTCAAATAAAAGAAAAAACGCCAAGTAATCTACATGTAAAAGAATGAGAAGATCACGAATTTACGATTTTCGACCAAGCAGCAACCATTACTGCGTTAAAGCAAACACTCTCTGTATTACAAAAAGAAACTGAGAACCTTTACAATATAAATAATTTACTTAGAAATGACAGGCATATTTTGACTCCAGCTTATCGTGATAATAGTTTTAGAAATGACAAAAACTGTTTTGGGTGTAGGGTCTTGGTATTCATTGCGGATTTCCTTCTTCTCTTTTTCAACATATTTATAAAATTTAGCTTGCTAACAATTTGCTATATAAATATCAATTTGGATTTTGGCCCGGTTATTCAAATATTCATCAATTTTCAAAAATGAATTTGACGATTGCAAATAAGGATAATATGTAATTTATGCTGTTTACTGCGATATATCAAAAGCCTTTAATAAGGAAGACTTAAATTAAAAAAACTGGACGGATATGGTATCCTTGTATTTTTAATCTGTTTAGGGACATTAACATTTTCTTCGTAAAGAAAGGAAGCTTCATTTATTTTACAAAATACTTATTATTAACGCTCCTATTACTTGATTGATTCTCTTCAATTTTTGTGTATAACAAATAATGCTTACCAGCTAGGGCATCGACAAGACTATAGAATTTCATTTACAAGGCCCTTATTATACTAGAAGATTCAATTCATTAACGTTTAGAGTGTCTACTGCATAATACATCAAGACAATTATTATTCATTATTTGTAAATGACTTAAAAATACAATTCTGCTTTTTGGCTTTTTGACTGATGCTTTAAAAAATATCTTAAACAGCACATCAAACAAATGAAAGGGCTGCAGGATCACAATGACAATCTCATATAATTATTACTTGTATACTTGCTAGTTTCGTGTTTGCGCGCCCTTTGTGTGCAGTCATGCTCGAATATTACTTAATTGGTATTTTCTTCATACTCTTTCTCACATATGTTATATTATATTTATTGCTGCTTCATGTATAAACAATATATAAATTAATAATATGTAATTTGTTGAGTGGACGTTGCTAAGTTGAAATACCTACTTTTGTCCAATCCAGTTGAATAATTTGCAATAAAATATGTTTAATCTACTTTGAGTCTGATGTATATACACAGACGTCTAAGTATTGCGAAAACCTTATAATATATCTATCCAACTTTGTTTAGTGTAATATATGTATGTATATAAGAAGATTATGCAACGATACAAATGACGGTGTTTTGTTGTCAAAATTATAGACACAGACTGACCAATGAATGGCCTTAGTCGTTGAGTGTCAATATAAATAAATAACATAAACAAGTCATAACCTATTGCTTCCCTGTCCGACGCGCTGATAATTGGCTTTGCTTAAATATTCTAACAAAATTACCAATTTGACAAATTCATTACGCCAGACGCGCGTTCCGTATATTCAAGTGGCGTTTAACTCTAAATGGTTAAGATATTCTTCATTGGGATATGGAAGAATAGTATTCTTCTTTGGGAGATGGTATAATACAAGTCCACTGGGATCGTGTAAATACACAATACAGATACAGGTATATAACGTCTAAAGGAAGCTACCAACCATCAAACTAAGTATCGGATCGCCAACATGACGATACAGCAGTAACAAAATAATAATATATAAGTGTAGACGATTATGCAACGATACAAATATAAAGATGTTTCTACTATAAAATAAATATATTAATAAATACGACAAAATTTTCGAGCAACTGATGGCCTTCTTCAATGTCAACATCAATCTATAAATCAATATTTATATTATTACCAGTGAGCATAAGGCATAAAATTTGACAATTATTCAGTGCGTGAAGTAAAGAGTGTTAAATTGCTCGTGGTTTTTTTCAAGTTGACGGTGCTCCTTATACTCATGGATGTAAGTTACGATTGGTATTTACAAAATGCGAATAGTTACATCATGTGACCTATAAAAACGTACAATGCAATTCTTCCCTTGCTTTTGTGAAGTCATTACACACACAAAATTTCTCCATGTCAGAGAAATAACTCATAAAATAACTAATATCGTTTGCTCTAACAAATATCTTTTGTCTTTTGTATTGTATACGTAACTTATTTGGCAAATCGTGTATTTTCTATGAAGAAGATAGTCATTATTGTATTGTTTTTTTAAAGAGACATGGGAAGATTTCAAAAATCTGTTTTCGTGCGTATTTCCGTTTTAACAAAATTTAAAAAATCCATGTTTTTCAACCATTTGCTGTTAATTAGCAATTTTTGTGGTAAAGGTTAGACAAGATGCAAATTTTTAATTTGATAAAATTTAAAACAAAACGTAGCTTTAAGCAGGAACCTAGTTAATTATAATTAAGAAATAATTCATGGATACCATACTTTATTGTCGTTTTAACTTGGGTGGTCATTATATTCTTGAATATTTCGCGCCGAACTATAGAGACGGGTAAAATATCATGAATATAATGCCCACCCACCAACGACAATATAGTATGGTATCCATGAATTATTTAGATTCTGATTATGACAAATACGTTAATCAGTACAGTTAAGCGGCATATTAATGTGCGCTAGTGAATGGCTGTTCCACGTATCTCCCGCATGTTACAATGTAGCGTTGTGGAAACATAATTTAATATCTGAATGTTGAATTATGCAAATCTCAGACATTAAATAAAAACTTTAATAACATAAGCGATAATTATGGTTTAAAAAATTTGATTTTTTAAAAATAAAATTTAACCGACTGCAACCAAAATTAACTTGAGCAAGGTCGAACTAAAATTTATTGTAATTTTAACACTTCGTTTACATAGCGAAAGAAGGAGGTCATATTAGAATTGGTTTTAAAATTCTTATAGCACGTGCAAATCTCGAAAACTTAGTTAGGTACATTTAACAAACATTAACATTTGAAGAAACGAGATGGGCGAAAGGTAAATTAAATTTGACTGCCGAAAATAACATTGAGTGTTTAGTAGGAACGGAGAAATGGCATTGTATAGAAAGAACAATGCCTCCATCCTATAATACAATTAGAGATTTATGCTGATTCGTATGTAGTCAGTCCTCTTTTCTCTTTTCTCAGATATGACGATCAGCAGTAACTCGACGGGTGTCTTATTAAAGGCAGTTACCGCTTGTGAGCACGTCTGGGGTACCCGTGGTTTTTGATGACTTCGGATAACTACTTTCCGCTTTTGTGTTTTGGGGTGTTTGATTCGTTTTGTAAATATTGTTCAAATCCTGAAAGGTAATTATCTCGTCACTTTTGCCTGTTTTTTTTCTTCAAGATTTAAAAAGCACAATACGGAATTTAATGAACAGATTTACCTAAAACTGTAAATTTTATTAAATTTAATTGTCTGACACCATTATTAGTAGTAAGTAACTAAGTGAGTATGTAAAAGAGATCAATAATGAGACATTGCAATATATTTCCATTAAATTGAAATTCGTGAAACATGAACAGTTGTAATGAATGTCATAATATTATTTTCTAAAGATTGTTTAATAAACTTTTATTATTTGATGGTTAACTTGACCGACACCAGGGGCGGTGTCAACGAAAGAATCCTAAGATACGTCTTAGGATTATACTTAGGATGGTCTTAGGACATGTCCTCTGTTTGACATAAGGCGTTCAACGAAGCTATCTTAGGATAGTCCTAACTGAGATTATCTTAGGACTATCCTAAGACAATCTGTAATAAATATTTGAAAATGAAAGTAAAAATATATGTAAATTTAAATGATTTTAAAATATTTTTAAAAATTATATAATTCATTTCCATATTATGACTCAAGTATAAATCAAATTTTTTTGTTGTGAAAAATTATAACACAAAAAGTAAATTATTTCAAAATTCTTAAATTTCTCTCTTAGAGATTATAGAATACTTTAAACCCATGACCTATATATAGAAGCGTTGTGCTGTTGGGTCCACTTGATATATGCAAGTGTACACATCATCATTAGTTACTCCATGAGTAAGTCTTTTCTGTGACTGTACTTGAAGTTTTGGTCACACAAGTGAATGCAGACAAAAGTATTCTATTTAGTAAACTTTCTAATGTTACAACAAATAGTGCTGAAATGAGAACATGGGAAAAATTTGTACCAAGGTCAACGCCACAAATAAAGACTAACAGAGGACAGTGGAGGAAATGTGGAAAAAATGATCGACCTATTCAGGCTATATAAAAAAAGAAAGCTGCACAGAACATAAGAGATTCAAGAAAAACTGGAGGAGGGTCTCCCCTTGAAGATTTGGGTTCCTTAGAGGATCAGGTGGTAGGAATTATAGGAGAAACTTCCATTAATGGTATAGATGTCTTTTGAGTCGTGCGTATTCGGAATTTACATACTCCGTGGTCACGTGATTTTGGTATTTTTTTCCACATACGTACTTCTGGTAAACAACATGAACTCCGAGAAAGAAATTAAAGAAACCAAGTGGTACCATTGTGCAGCTGTTGGGTGCACTTCAGATGACAGGAAGAGATTAAAATATCCCTACATGCAAAATGTAACTTTTTATCCATTCCCAACGGCCAATAAGAAACTAAAGTTGCGTCAGAAATGGTTAAAGTTGCTTAGGCGTGATGATAGATATTTTGAACCCAACTTTAAACAGTGAGTGTGTTTTCTCCACTTTGCTGATGGAAAAACTACGCCTGAGCATCCATACCCAGAGTTATTTGACTACAACAATTTTAGACAAATTTCCACCAAGTATGGAAACAACCCACGGGTGCAAAGATCGTCGGAAACGCTGAGAAAGTTGGAGAAAAATCCAGGATTGCCCTAGATACAGTCGCCTCCATGTTTGGGATCATTTAGTGGTAAATTGCCAACTTTAGGTTTGTATGCAGTAAAATAAAAGAAAAATAAACAGGTTATAAACAAAACAATTTTCATTTACAGTTAGACCATAAAATTGGAGTTGGGAGAAAATTTACTAAGTTTTAACATAAGAAAAATAGGATCTTACACTCGTATTCGGAGGTTATTGGATTTTTCAAGTCTTGATAGTTAACTATTAAATTTAAAATTCCATAATTTAACTTAAAATTCTATAAGTTAACCATCTCGATTTGAAATAATGCATGTATTAATGTAATATTCAGTTTTGTGGTATTTTTGCGACCAGTGTGTGGCAAATTTATAATGCTATAAGAACTTTGTTATTCATTTTTTATACTTCTGTATGTAATAAATTATATACATGTCAGAATTTCATTCTTATCAGAAACGTTCGATACTCACTGACGGCAGTGTGTACTCGACTCCAATCTTAATTGACAAGGATTGCCAGTTTTCCTATTGCAGGTTGGGGTTTTCTCCGGGAACTCCGGCTTCCTCCCCCAATAAAAACTGCGACGTCATGATATAGCTGAAAGTGGTGTTAAAACAAACAAACAGTTCCTGTTATATTGGAACACATGTTTTCTATGGCCATATTTCATCTAGTTCTGTTTATAATTATAATATTTGCTTTTCTGATGAACAGTTTCAATATTCTTGTTTGTTAAGTAATACTCCAAACATTATATGTATTTATTTTTTCAGATAAACTTGATGAAGCTGCACCGAAGATTAAATACTGGTCCGGAAAACAAAGTGCAGATGATGTTAATTACCATGTGGAAATGCAGAGAAAAACATCAGGACCAGGGAGAAAATTAAACCGATTTCAGGAATACATAATTACACTACTGAAGCTTAGATTAAATCTTCTTTCGTTTTTTTTATCGGATTTGTTTTCTGTGTCAGAGTCTCGGGTATCACGGATTTTCACCACCTGGATAAATCTGATGTATACAGTCTACATTCAATTAATGAAATGGCCTGCAAGAGAACAGATCCGAAAACATATGCCATTATCATTCAAGAAAAATTTTCCAAAGACAACCAGCATAATAGACTGCACAGAAATTTTTATATAAAAGCCTAAATCTCTGACAGCACAAAGCATTCAAATCTCATA
This sequence comes from Limnoperna fortunei, assembly GCA_944474755.1. Classification (NCBI taxonomy): domain Eukaryota; kingdom Metazoa; phylum Mollusca; class Bivalvia; order Mytilida; family Modiolidae; genus Limnoperna; species Limnoperna fortunei. The sequence continues at coordinate 24,870,391 of OX104125.1, forward strand.
ATATGTTTAAAGTCTTGGTTTCCATGACACCTTTAGGAGCTTTTTCATTTATTTCTGACCTCTGGGGTGGAAACACTTCTGATCGTTACATAACTGAAAATTCTGGATACTTGGATAATATTTGTCCTGGAGATGAAGTAATGGCAGATAGAGGCTTCACCATTTGAGATTTACTTACAGAAAAAAGGACAACTCTAGTAATTCCACCGTTTACGCGCAAATGTAATTGGGGCAAAGGACGTCGACTTACCTCTGCAGAAGTTTTGAAAACTATAAACATTCCATCCCATAGAATTCATGTTGAAAGGGCAATTAGACGACTGAAAAAATTCGCATGTTGTCGGGTGTGATGGACCTTAAATACAAACCTTTAGCCAGTCAGATTGTAAAAGTATCAGGTTTTTTGTGCAATTTGGATGAACCACTAGTAAAGAAATGAAATATTATTCTCAATTTATTTATTGAAAAGAAAAAAAAATACTCGTGTCAATCTTTTCTGGAACAAATTAACCAAAGGCTAAGAACAAGACCATTAAATGCAACAGTGAAAATATATGACAAAACAACACTCAAATAAAAAAAGCCATCAATACACTCAACTTAATAAGAGCAAACTCAGGTGCTGCAGAAGAGTATACAATATCAGCCTGTTGCAACACATACATCAAGTCACCAGCAGCCTAATTTGGGCAAGTCTAGTTCAGAAAAGTTAGATACCTGACAAAGACAAAACCAACATGTCTGATTTGAGTGGGATTTAATGTCACTTTAAGCAATTTGTCAGTTATATTTTACCTTCTTACTTTTATTGGGTATAAAAAGGTGTACTAGTGAAAACCCTAAGGCCTTGACTTTAAGTAGGAAAACAGACAATCACTTTCATTTTCGAGCACACACTGCCTGCATCCTCATGTGTTGACTTACTACCATGTGAGCAGATCACTAACTGCCTTATATTTTAAATTAGTAAAGCACACACAATTAACATTTATTGTGAATATGTATTTTTAAATACTTTTTGAAAAACATGTCACATTTGTTTACAATATCATTAAAGTACTCTTTATCAAATTGAATTCTTTCATGAATAAAACCTTTCAATGTATAAGAAATAAAATCACACCAATTCAATCCACATATACCCATTCGTCCTTGAATCTGACTATACCAAGCACAGTCTTCTTGCGTAATCTTGCTGAATTGTTTTCATCTATATACAAATTGTATTGGCCTTTACTTGCAGTGCATGCCTCGTAAGGTGTGTAATCTTTGAAAGAATAGGAGCATGTAATCTCCATTATACCAGTACCACAACACTTGAACAAAACTAGTCCATCTGGCGATGCCCCTAAATATGGCTTCTCTGTATAAACATACAGCCCACATGTTGACACATTTGCTTTTTGTGAGTTGATTATCTGGTAGTATACAACTGTCTTGCAATTGGTTCATGCTGTTTTCCGAAATCCAAAGCTTTGCTGTGTATTGGCTAATCTGTTGCAAAGATTTGTATACTTATATAGTTTTGATGGTCATCTCCAAATTTAAAATGTAAAACTGAATGGAAAAGTGAAGCTGTTATTCTTCCCTTTCTATACAAGTACCAGTCTTCATTATCAGTTCGTCCACGTGTAAGGCTTTCAATGTCATTGATAACAGTAGCAGTACGGTATGACTGTAACAATTCTTCAAATTTTACCCCTTCAGTTGGAATTTTAGAAAGCTGTTCAATAGTAAATGGTTTTGGTGGTTCTTTAACATCGTCATCATCAGTGTCTAAAACATGTAGTAGAACAGAATTGTTATTCCTGCACAGACTTGTTCAATTTCATTTGAGGAAAGAGTTAACTGTGAAGCTGGATTGTAATGATGAGGACTTGGTTGAATTGGTAATATAGATGACGGATTGCTTCTAATGTCTATGTTGTGGACAGTTTCTGGTTGTGATGCTTTTCTTGGCTTGTTCCAGGTACATGGAATGTCTGTTCCTACTTAAGTGTGACGGTGTTTATGTCTGTTTGAAAAGTCTTGGAGAGTGAAAAGCAAAGCTCTGCAGTGTTTGCAAGTACCATTATCACTGAAAGACATGTAAACAATTGATAAAATATTTGAACTAGTATAAACCAAATATTATGAGCACCATTTTGATAAGAAAAAATAATAGTCTATCATATATGAATAATTTTAAGGGTTGATGGCCATCACCAAATTTAGAATTGACAAGCTTAACTTAAATATTGAAAAAGGCAGGTATTTGAAAATACCAAGATAAAACAGATTATGAACATTAATTTTGTTGATAACTTAAACATGTCAGAAAAAATTGTATACATATTGACTCCAACAACACTAAGGCATGTTAAAAATACTGGTACCTTTATTTTAAGATCATTGTAAAGATAACAGGGGAATGGTGGATTTATTATTTTTTTAATTGATGTTTTAAATTTGCTCTTTTTTAATTGTAAGGTTTGTTTTGGTCACAAATCTTAATTATTTATGAGAATTAAGATGATTTGATTTGAGTAAAACCGTCTTACCAAAATATTTTATAATTAATTTTTGATATCAATAATAGTTGAGGAGCTTATTTATTAAAAAAATCTTTTGAAAATACTTACACAACACAAGTGCATCTACCACTTTTTATGCTGCCATCAGAGCAAACAAGTAGCCATGTCTGATAGGGTGACTCAGTCAGTCTAGTCTCTGGTATGCAACTTGACAAAAGGTAAAAATAGTTGGTGTCTGGAGTTGCATGTAGTTTTGTATCTGTTATGTGGTTGGCTGAATAAAGTCTATGTCTGAAAAATAAATATCAGAAACTTGTTAAAATTAAACATGAATTAAAAGGAGAAGAAATTTGTATGGGGAATATAAATTTATGCCAAGGTGGAAAAATCAACCAGATTATGGCAGGAAGCACACTTAAAAAAACTAATATTTATATATATTCTTACATTTACCGGGGGGCAAGATCTTTTGTTAACATGTTACTGGTATGTTTATATGTCTGTTATCTTTTTTTTCCTATGTTATTTGTTAATGCTTTTAATGTAATTGAGTCCTACTATAAAGGGAGGAATTAATGAGATTCTGTTGGTATATGTTTTTTTTCGGATTTTAGAACTCGCTGTTTTCTCATTTAAATTGCTGTTATCTTTTATCATTATTTTAAATTTACTGTTATCTGTTTTGGGGAAAATTTTTTAACCTGTTAATGGACCCCTTCTAGTCCCCTCCCCCACTCAACACCTTTACTGGCTTTAGGTATAAACAGGGCTAATTTTGATGTCCGCCCATGATTATGTCTAATAAGATGAAGGTTTTTAGATGTGCTAGAATGTTTCATCTTACCCACTGTCTTTCTTCATATTTGCAAGGTGGTTTTCCATCCAGGAGCATTTGTTAAGGAAATAAATGAGTACATCATACGACTCTATCAATGGCAAAGGTCTCAAATCTTTCCTCCAATCTCTGATTTCATTTACTGGTGAAATAATCACTTCCTTGTCGTTCGTCTCTGTACAACCATATCTTTGTTATAGTCGTCTGCAGTAGTAATTACCTCCAGCTCCAACTCACAAGCGGTCTCACAAAGCCGTATCAGCGCCATTTTGCTATACAGAGAGCATGTTATCCCTTTTTCCATTAAATATCTCTTCAAATCGGGAACTCTTTCATGAAGTCAAATTCACCCGGGCGTCGTACTTCAGCCATTATTTACTTCGTTGTTAAGTAACGTAACGAAAACCGGAAGTACGCTTGAGGAAAATTTCTGGTGGCCAATGCTCTAAAATAACCTCCACGTACGAGAGGTAATGTAACCCGAAACACCACTATTGAAAGGGGCATATACATGCATATCTCATGTGGAGCATCCAAGAACGTCGTCATCTCCCATGGTTACCCCTGCGTCTTCGAAATCGTCTGAAGAGGGGAAAGGTATGTGAAACATACAGTATTTTAAATATAACAATGATTTATTTGCAATTTTTTGTGACACGAAACAAAACATAAAAATCACACCTGTTCTGTATATACAATAGAAGGCATGAATCATATGCTACCCCTCTTTTTTCATGCTCACATGTTTGCTCGAAAACCAAGAATCCGACATAGAACAATTGAAACAGGCGTATCATTTATTTGAACAAGAATATATTGAGAAGGAAGAAAAAAATTAACATAATAGAGAAAATGTGTGAAACAATTCTTAACAAAGTGAGTGACATAGAAAAGTTTAAGTAATATTTAAATAAGATTAATGCAATATTGGAAACATTCAGGCATGTGATGTAAGTTATTTAACAGAAATGGGTCAATCAGTAAATATAGTGAAAAAACAAGTTGAAGATATCAAAGCGGCAACGAACACAAACTTTAAAACATTGTAGAAAATACGTGATATTAACAAAAAGATGGCGGATATGAAGGAAATGATGCAGACAGATATTCGAAAATGGAAAAAGGGTCAAGATGCTGAAGAAATTGTAGAAAATAATCAACAGCTACAAAAACACAACTACCATTTCAAATAAATGGAAACAATAAAGAAAATATTGTTGAAACTGATCAAAACCCAAATAGAGATAGAACAAAAATAGATTTGTATATAGTAGGATCATCGATAATAAAGAATATTGATACAAAAAAGATGTACCGAAACAAGAGTATCAGGAAGACAAATTTGTGGAATAAAACAGTACAATGAGCAACTGATTTCAGTAAGATAATAAAAGTAAATGCGAATGGTTCTATATACAAATAGGGTCAAATAATCTAGAAGAAATGTCGCCTGAAGAAGTGTTACAACAGGTCGAAAACATCTGTAAAGTCGCATAGAGAGGAAATGCCAGGAGCCACCATAATATTGGGTGAAATTATTCCTAGCTTTTACAGGGACAGATACACAACAGTCAAGTACAATGAAAAGAGTTGTATACTGAGAGAATTTTTTAAAGAAACCAACATCAAACTTGTGACTGCAGATTAGATTTACGAAGATGACCAATTCTACGATGGGGTTAACTTTAACAGAAGGGTACATATGTAAAATATATTACAAGTTGTAAATGAATTGTTAGGTATTACATATGATCAGAATTAATAATTAATCAGAAAAATAAGGGTAGAGCTTACAAATATAATAAGTTTGATAATAGTCCAGAGAAAGGTGGGTATGATACAATCAGTCCATATAGAGGGATACCCACGTCAAAATGAAGACAGATGTGGGCATGAAAATAGCGAGAAAGATATGAAACTTTATAAGATGTTTGAGTATATGGTCAGAGAGATGAAGTGTTCTTAAATACATGTGCATGTATTTACTACAAGTCAGAGAAAATGTACATATGTTCATTTTTCAAAGTTAGGAAAACTTATACTGTCATTTTGGTAAATGATATAATTTTATCATGTCATTATATGGATACACATTGTTTGTACATGTACACGTATGCATTGTATAACCTATTACATTTTTATAACATTATGTATTAAACTATACATCAACTCTTGATGCAGGTTGTGATAAGATTTATACTTATGGCAGCCTGTATCTTACAACAAACAAACAAACCAAAACATATGTTAAAAAATGTTTGTAAGTTGATGTAAAAGCAATGATACTTACGAAAGCTTGCATTTCAAACAAACAAAACATTACAAAGTTATGATATAAAGGTTGTAATTTTCATAAATTCATATAAGTTGTATTAATAAAGATATTTATAGTCTGAATTCTAAAATAGATAAAATATAATCGGAGATTTGTGTCCCAATTTTTAGAAACTAAAGAGAGATAACTCTATTTTATTGTTCTATTTTAATGTCAGAAATAAGAAATTATGGTAATTGATATAATTTAAATGTTATTCAGTTTACAAGATCGTGTGTGCTTTGTATGACTTATTACATTTGTATAACATTATGTATTATGTTATATATCAACCTTCGATGCAGGTTGTGATAAGATTTATACTTATGACAGCCTGTATCTTACAAAAACAAACAAACGAAAACCCATGCTCAAAAATATGTGTAAGTTGTGGTAAAAATCATGATGTTTACGACAGCTTAACTTGCATCTCAAACACACAAACATAAATTACACAGTTATGATATAAATTATATAAGTTCCATATATACTTGTAAGTTGTATAAGTTATATGTAAAGTATAAAGATAATATTCTGAATGCTAAAATATTGAAATCAGATCTTTCAAATGTGTCCACTTTTTAGAAACTAATGAGAGATAACTCTATTTATTGGGTTCTATTTTAATGAAAACTGAACCTAGGCAAAATAAATTAAACGATTCTTTTAAGAGTCTTATTTTATATGTAAAGTATAAAGATTATATTCTGAATGCTAAAATAATTAAAATCAAATCTTTCAAATTTGTTCACTTTTTAGAAACTAATGAGAGATAACTCTATTGGGTTCTATTTTAATGAAAACAGAAACTAAGCAAAATAAATTAAACGATTCTTTTCAATAGTCTTCAAATATAGTCCGTCATACCATATATATTATTCACAAAATTAAAAAAAAATCCAAATGATGGGACAAGAAATAAAAGAAAAGATAACTAATTCGGCATGGAATGTGCGTGGCCTTGGAGATAAACCCAAAGACAACTTAATTAGAAATAAAATACAGTCAGATATTAATATTAATTGAGACACGGAAAAGAGACACAAAAATAGTCAAATTACAGGTTTTAACTATATATCAAAAATGCGTAAAAAAGCAAAAAGCAAAAAGACCTAATGGAGGAATTATAATTAATTATAAAAAGGAGTACAAAGGGAACAACCTCACAAAAAAGAATTTGGTTGAAACTTAACAAATATTTTTTTGGAATACAAGAAGATCTTTTTATATGTGCAATATATGTTCCACCAGTATCTTCAAATTATTCTGAAGATGAGTCTGATTTACTAGAAACTGAAATATGCTACTTTGCAGCACAGGAAAAACTTCGACGCAAAACATTTATTACGAAACAACTATGAGATAGATTATGAATTAAAAAGTAATAATCAAGACGTTGTGATAAACGCACAGGCATGTCCAACTATATCGGTCATCACGTAACTTTGGTCAACCGTGCTATGATCGCAATATGGCGATGTCGATTTATTTAGAAATGCACGGGCGTGTCATATATTTCTGCAATTTGTATTAAAGTTAATCGATAAAAAAAAATGTGCTGCTATCTCGTAGTTTAAAGTATGATCAATTACCAATATTTTGAGTCCATTTTAAATAGATATTGAATTGAGCACACGCCTTCCAATTTGATGGGAAAAAAATGATATATTTTGCCAAAAAATTGTATATGGATACTGTTTAAAAAATGTCGAAATTTATGCAACCTACCCCACTTTGTCCAAGAATAACATAATAATTTTTTGCTTACATAAAAATGTGCTGCCGATCTGATTATGTTGAAATATGGAACTTTTAAGATTTTATCAACCAAATGAGATATTGAATTCGGGACGTCACTTCCAAATTTATTTAAAAATGACCAATTTTTTTGCAGTTGTACATGACTTCGAGAAAAATGGCGATACCGGATGTGGTTTTGGCGGTAAAATTTAAAATATATAAAGATACGGGTTTTGTTCTATAATACTTTTGCATCATAAAACTAGTGATTTTTCATAATAATGTTCCTTTTGTTATTTTGTATATAATATACAATACAAATACGTCCTGTATCAGCAAGGGTATGAAAGCCAGGTGTTAACAGGTAGATACCTTTGAGGCCAGTACAAGGGTAATACATTTTTTAATCTAAAGTAGACATCATATTGTACATAGATACACTTTTTTTTCAATTCTGATTTGAGAGTAGGTTATCTTAATTATTTTTTCTTGACTAAACAATAATTTTCTTAAAATTATTCACAACCTTTCTCTTACAGAAATAATTCTAAAATGCCAAATTTCTACTTTACTTTTGAAATTGTTTTGACAGGGACATCCTTGCAATCAACATTTTTGTTTGCATTTACAATAATTGTGATAATAACTACATGCTCACAAAACTAAAGAAAAGCCATAAAGTTGTTAATTAAAATGTTTTCTTTTACATATTTAGGAAATAGAAATGTCAGTGTCGCACTATAGAATTTTGCTATCTCCCTGTAATATCTGGGACCAGTCAAATGTAAATTCGGGAACCAGTTATCGAGTGTGAACAGAGTTATCTAACCTAATAATGACCGATATAGTTGGGTATGGAAATACTTTATTACAATTATGTATCTCTTCAAGGCTACGCAGATTAAACGGTCGCTTTCTCGGAGATAGTCTTGGCACTATACTTTTATGTCACAAAATGGTTTCAGTACAGTTGATTATGCTTTAATTCGTGAAGGTCTTTTGTCCTCAGTGATTTATTTGAAAACTGGTGGTTTTTCATATTTATCAGATCATGTTCAAATCTAAGTATCGCTGAAATGTAAAATGAAAAAGAATAGTAATTTTGAATTAGTTAAATATTGGAAAACTACACATAGACAAATGAGTCACACCACTTGTAATAAAGGCAATGTCATCAAATAAAATTAGAGATGATATTGTAAATTTTAAATCTGATACTTTTAAGAAAATCAAAAAGTTGATGGAGCAGTTAAATGCTTAAGCACTATTTTTGAAAAATATTTCTAAAATGTCTTGCAAGTGTATATCTAATCCACGCAAAAACTAGAGTTAAAATTTAAGCAAAGTTTGGACAGATAATACTATATATGAATAAAAAATGAAATAAATAATATTGGAAATAAATTAAAACTATGTCCTAGTAATCAAATGAAAAACATATATTTTGAAAACATTTTAAAAAACTAACAACACAGAAAAAGACAGTATCAGGAGAAAATATCTTATTCCCTTAAAGACACAAGTCATAAAAAAACAAAAATATTACTGGCATATCTTTAAAGAATTGAAAGGTAACAGAAATCTTGAACAGGATATACCAGAGATTCTTAATGATGAGAAAAATGTCATAGAGCACATCCAAAACCAAGGGGCCCCAACCATTTTACATCAAAATAATATAAATGTAGTAAATGAAAATATCAGAAAATATGAAGAAAATATAGAGTTCAATGAAATAACAGATAACAGTATAACATGTTTTTAATGATTTATTAAATGAAAGGCTAATCAAATTTCTAGATATAAACAAAAGCTTAAACAACAGCCAATTTGGCTTCAGAAAGAACTATCGAACATTAGATATAATTTTTATTTTAAAATCACTGGTAAACAATTATATACATAAAAACAAAAAGAGAATATATTAAGATCTTAAAAAGGCATTTGACTCAGTATGGAGAGATCCTTTATTCTATAAATTATGTAAAATGGGGGTTGGCAAGAAATTTTTTAATATTGTCATACAGCAGTATAGGGACACACTATCAGCTCTAAAGGTCCAAAATCTATACTCTGAGTTTTTTCATATTAACAGAGGAGTTAAACAAGGGACTCAATGAGCCCAACTTTATTCAATATTTTTATTAATGATATAGAGTCAGAATTCATCAATCATGAAAATCAACCAGTCAGTCTCGTTAACGCAAAATTAGGTTGTCTAATTTGCTGATGACCTTCTAATCATATCAGAATCAAAAAAAGGGCTCCAAAACAGCATAAATAATCTGGAAAAGTATTGTAGAAATTGGCAACTAACATTAAATGTAACCAAAATAATGACATTCCAAAGAAATAAAATGAAAGCAGAATATGTAGTTTTTAAATATCAAAATCAAAATTTTACAAATGTTAATGAATATACCTTTCTAGGGATTAAAATAAAAAGTAATGGTGATTTCTCTCAAAGTTCTGAAAAACTGGTAAAAAAAGCTACAAAAGTACTATTTTCTGTACAATCATACACTGGCTCATTTAAAAAATTTGCCACTTAATGAATCAAACAACTTATTTGATACTATGGTCAAACATATAGCAACATATAATTCTGAAATAACATATATGGACACATACATTACCTTTTATAGAGCATTAAAACGCTCAGAGTCGACTGACAGTAACATTATCATTTATTGATAAATCATACATTGAAAAATTACATAATAGTTTCTGCAAGTATGTCCTAGGAACAAATAAAACCTCTTCTAACTTTACTGTAAGGGCAGAGTTAGGTAGGTTGCCTATAGAACAAAAAATAAAGATCCAAACACTACTCCATCTAATTAGACTCCTTAATACAAAAACATTAACTCACTACTAAAAAAATCCTTTCATCTGACCAAACAATTAGACTCCTCAGGAATATATAGCTGGTTTACCGTTGCCAAATCAGTTGCTAAAGAAGCGGGTTTAGATATGTCGGATTTGAGTGAATTATCAGACAAGCAAATATTTTAAATGAAAAACAAACTTAAATCCTCAATGGAATCCTTTAATGACGATATGTATGATAAGAAAATTCATGGTATTGATAAAAATAGTAAATTGTTTCTATATAAGTCACTGAAACCATCTTTAGGTTGTAAATTTTATTTTAAATCAAAATTCTTTGAATTTATTACAAAACTCAGAATAAGCCATCACTGCCTTCTAATAGCTAAAGGTAGATATTTGAAAATCCCAAGGAAAACCCGTTTATGTGGTGGAGGATGAAAAACATTCTTAAACAAAATAAATCTTTAAATGTTGACATATTAAATGAAATAAGTAAAATACAGTACATTCTGTCTCCATCAACCTTTCGGCAAGTAGAAAACACTGGTTCCTTCCTACCTGTTAACATTTTATGTATGTTTGTCACAAATCTTAAGGGGCCTCGGTGGCCGAGTGGTCAAAGTAGTTCGTCTACTATTGATCACGTGGTCTGTCAACACTGAGATTGCGGGTTCGATTATCACTGCAGGCAGGGTGTACTCGACTGCAATCTTAATTGACAAGGATTGCCCGTTTTCCTACCGCAGGTCGGGGGTTCTCTCCGGGTACTCCGGCTTCCTCCCCCAATAAAAACTGGACGCCATGAAATAGCTGAAAAATTGGCATTAAAACACCATTCAAACAAACAAACAAACAAAACACAAATCTTAATGATGTGATTTATATGGCAATAAAATGTGTTGTTGTTGTTATCAAAGTGTTCATGTGGAATGAATAGAATAAGGTATGTATTGTCTCAGAATAAGTTTTTTTCAGTATAGCTTCCATTTGGAGGACTTATAGCATGATCCGTTTTGTAAATTTATATTTCCTTTCGTAGGCCGCCGAAACGGACGAGAGTCACAAACAAACCCTTTTGGCAACGAACCACACTCTTTGAAATAACATTCTTTTTTACTGTTCATGATTAATGTACAGATAAACATAAGGATTTTGTCCTTCCCGGCAGTTTTCTTACATTTTTTATTATAACTTGTACTGTAATTTTAGTATTTTAAGAGTTAAAATGCCTTAACGTGCATTCTTTTGCATAATTCTAAATTAAAGCGTGATTATTTTTATAATTTTAGGTTCCTTTAGTAATACAGCGAGTGTGAGTCAGCCAGAGATACATAAGTCTACCAAAGATGCATCACAACGTCGGATAGACATAGAACAGGCAAGATTGAAGATAGAAAAAGAAAGACTTTAAATTGAAAAAGAAAGATTAAAATAGAAAGGACATAAGATTGAACTTCTAACGTGTGCACTCAACGTTGACCAGCAACAAATTGTTGTTGAAAAAGAACGCCTATCCATTGATAGACAACGATTGCTTCTCGAACAAGCAAACACACAGTTGCATTTAGCCCAGCTAGGACTTAAATTGCAGAATCCAGTGCAATCTTCTGGACACCTATCTCTCAATAAATACTATATATGTACATTATTAATTTTATAACGTATACAAAAGCAAAGGTTTTGTCTTATTTTGTTTTAAACAATTGTTATCAGTGTATATTCCCAGAAAGCAAGACAGCAGTTTTATGGCAACACACAAACGTCTTTCTCTTTGAAAGGTGTATATCTACATGAAAAAATGTCTTTGCTAGTGATTTCCATGGGGAGGATTGAACTTGAAGCGAAATTGTTGTTGTTGGATAATTAGTTAACATGTATTACCTTTATTCTGTACATTTTATATTTCCTTACATTTTTGCCCTATTTCCATAAACAGTGTTTCGACGAATATAATAAGCCCCTAAATCGTGGTATTCGATAGCTTTGTGCTTCATTACATTTTGATGGAAAAAATACATGCATAATACATGATAATAAATACTACAGAACTCAGATTAATGGTTTTATTAACGGTTAGATCTATTATTTATCAGTCTTGCACGAATTACCGCTCCATCGTTTTGGTCACCATCGTATTGCTGTCTATTAATGTTTCGATGGTCACGGGGTTGGTCATCTGCAGGGGGTAACGGGATTCTCTGGTCAATGCACATGTTGTGTAGCACGATCACTGCAATAATAATGTCACAACATTTGATGGGTGAGTAAAGAAGAGTCCCGGCACTATTGCCGATACATCGAAAACGAGATTTTAAAACTCCAAAACTATAACACAACGTGTCCTACAGTGGGTGCTGTTATAACGTTGCCCCTGTTGTGTTGTTGGATTAAGAACCGGTGTTAACAACCACTGACGAAGCGGATAACCGCTATCTCCAAGGAGCCAGCCTTCTCCTATATCTCCATTGTCAAACATTTCACATAGTCTGGAGTTTCCCAAAACAAACGCATCATGGGTACTTCCAGGCCATTTGGCTACAGCATTTAAACATTTCAAATTGTGATCAGACACAAACATTATATTCACAGAATGATAGTTTTTTTTTCTGTTTATATACAGATGTTCATCAACGCTTGGTGTCTTAATGCGTATATGCGTACCATCTACAGCACCGACAACATTCGGGAAATATGCTGTCATAAAGCCTTGTTTAATACCCTGTAATGTTTGTTGATCCCTTGGGATACGAAAGTGCTGGTGGCAATTTTTTTCAAGCATCTCGTTACATTTCTGATGATCGTTGATACGCTCGCTCTTGATATATGATGAATATCAGCATTGACCTGTTGAATGCTCCCAGTAGTATAGAATCTCAATGCAACCATTAATTGCAACGACACTGGAATTGCATGTGATCTCCTTGTAACAAGTACAAGGTCATTATGAAAAGTTCTGCATAGTACTAAAATCATTGGTCTCCCAAGTCTATATTTACGTACAATATCATTTTCATCCAAATAATCTAAAGGGTTGTCTCTACCCATAAACACTCTGTTTCGGCGAATATTATATGCCGGTCTTCTGATGTGTTCGTATATAGAAGCCAAATTCGTGTTTGTTTGGCAAAGTTATGACATCCTAATTTTTAGGAATATCTTAAGACCATCTTATGACACCCTTTTAGCCATCCTAACTTTAGGATAAAAATTAGGAGATCTCCTAACTTAGGACGTTTAGGACTAAGATGTGTCCTAAGACCATCTTAAGACATATTCTAGTTCTAAGACAGCTTCATTGACATGGCCCCTGATTCCATGCATCTCATACGAAAGTGGTATGTTTTCTGATATGCCATGCTCACTGTGATGTATTTCCGGGCAGGATTCTAAGCATTGCCGATAATATGAAACAAAATATTATAATAAAAAAAGATCAATTATAAAGTAGTTTCCGAAGTATTTTCCTTCCTAAATGAGAGAATAGTAATAAAACAAGATTTCGCATATATTGACCACATCGAATGGCTGTCCGCTGTTATATTTTTCACCCCGCGCTATTACTAGAGCGATATAGCAGTTGTTTTATCTCTATCCCACAAACCGGAAATCAAGTTTCTAGTTCACGTTCTCTCTGCCGGGAGGGGTCGTATAAGGATTTATTACTGGACAAACTTAAAATAAGGAAAAACCAAACAATAAGTAGCAATTTATTGACGTGTGATAAAGACATCTTATTAGCGCATCTGGAAATATTAAAATTGTTTGGTAGTATTATGTCATTCGTTGGTCCTTAGTAATACCTCCTTATTTTTCGCTAGCTAATTGTTCGCTACCATTGTTCGCTGGCTTGAGTCTATCAACAACAACAAAACATACAGAGATTGTAAGAAAAGATCAAGTAATCCACTATAATTCGTTCGATCATTAGAATTTTACACCAATTTGAACTTTAGTAATCAATACTTATTTAAATATAAAAAGCGAGTGAAAAAAAACGCGGTAGCTTTCTTTTGACACGCGTGGTTGTAAAGAAGAAAAGTACAATTGAAAATTATACATTTTTAGATTAAACAGTTGTTGTGAAGTCATCAACTACAAAAGCCCGCATTTAAAATATTCTAGTGAAGGAATAGTTTATCACTTTTACACGTTTGTTGTGACATTTTATTTCCACATAACGGGATCTAAACAGAAACAATTTTAAAAAGGTAAAACTTTTTATGTATTGTTATACAAATTACAACCTTTTCAGTTCATTTACATAATTTCCCTTAGCTGAAATTATTCTGCCGACCATATTTTTTTATTTAATTGGCAAATTTATATTTTTTTAATATTTTTTTATTATATATATATTTTTTGACATTTTGGTCTACCCCTATCGCACGAAAATCGTGCAAACGCATAACAAATACTAAACTAAGAATGTAAATACATTCTTTTAGTTTTTTCAATTTCTTTTCTATCACTCTGTCTGGATATTTTTTCGTACAAGTTTGTATCCTCTATGCTTAAACTAAATGTCTTATATTGACAATATTACGAAATATATGTTATAAAAGGCGTGTTATTATTATTTGAGCGGAAGCCGAAGTACCAAGTGGAAAACCCATAAACCTCGTGGGACGAAATCTGACAACGTTTGTCAATTAGGCTGGAGTCGAGCACACCATACCAATTTTAAATCCTATTATTATGACGCTGGTCATTTATTGTGGATGACACACCAAGACCTTCTGAGCATATTCAAAGATCTGATTTCAAGCCGTTCGCTTCTGAAACTTTGAAACAAATATTAATTGTGATCGAAGCTAAATTGTGTACATTATAATCGTAGATGGCCTTCTAATATGAAAACATCCAGCCCATACAATGTAGACAGAAACATGTTAATATATACTTCTGTTTTGTTTGAATGTTTTATGCGTACACGTTCATTTATCCAAATGCAAAATCTCGCAAATTCTCACGCGAGGGTGACCTTACCATGAGACCCGACGGTTACCGGTTGACCCAGCGAAATCTCACATGTCACGCGACGGCGTCTAAGCGAATCAAAATAAAGATTTCTATATGAGTATATAATATAGTTCGTTTACAATTGATCCCGTGGTCTGTCAACACTGAGATTACGGGTTCGATTATCACTGCAGACAGGGTGTACTCGACTTAAACCTTAATTGACAAGGATTGCCAGTTTTCCTACCGCAGGTCAAGGGGTTTTTCTCCGGCTTCCTCCCCCAATAAAACCTCGACGCCACGATATAGCTGAAAGTGGCGTTAAACACCATTCAAACAAACAAAAATCTAATATAAAAACGCACTAGTTTCAGAGAAGGAAAAACAATTGAAAATTTGCGCTTATTAGATTCAGAATGAATATATTTTATTTTGCTTGTCAAGAGATTTTAGGGGTTGTCATTTTAGAAGACTTCCGGAAAGCAACCAGATAAAAAAAACTTTTAAATTTATCTTACATTGATTTACTATGGTATTGTCATACGAAAAGACGCTTTTATTTGTTTATTTTTATAAATTGGTTTATATATTTATTTATTAAAACACAACTCATTACCGTTACATAGACCTATGTACTTCCTGTCGACAATACCGTCACATTATTTTCTATGTAAAATGAATAATAAATAGGTCGTCGTGACCGCAAATCCCATACGAGAACTGTTCACGGATAGTCACGTGCAGAATTCATGTATGGTCATAACTAAAAACCATTGAACGAATCGCTTAGAATCGCGCACTTGATCATGTCCCCCAGTGTAAACAAGGTATAATAAAAATGTAAAAATTAGTTGCAGCATATGTTTTTATTAAAAGAAAGACTGTTCTACTGAGAAAGATCTATTATAAAGACCATTAAAGTAGGAACAAGTAGAAAGGCCGTTAAAATTGACTGTATCTACCACCAAGATGAGTGGAACGGATTAACTTTTCCACACGACTTTAAATCTAAATCTAAATAATATCGTGGTTATGGCTGCAATAAAATGTCGCAGCAACGTTGCACATTTTATACCTCTAATGAGTATGTCGCGGTTTTTTGTTGTTGTTGTTTTTGTGTGTGTGTGTTTTTTTTTTTTTTTTTTTGTTTGAAATCTCACTGTAATGTAGTGCACCTATATGAATCTTTAATATAATTTTAAATTAAACATGTGATTTTGGGACGTATTTGTTAAAATTCATAGCTGCTAAAAGAGCGTTTGCTAAACATTAATAAGTGTGTTGGTCACTAAAAGCTACAACGCATGTCAGAACGCCTCGTTTGAAACGTAAAGGACATCACGCTACCCTTAATGTAAAGTATACGACAAATGTAAAATTGCCACTGATGAGTACATGTACCACGTTTGATGGCAAAGCTTTAAAATACATAGTTACGTCAAATTATGAATTTTATTAAAATATTAAAATATAGTTCTTTTAGCCTTTTTACCTTCGCGTAATATTCATTTAGAAGTAAAAAATTAATGTTATGAATAAATTAAGCCAAAATAAATATAAGCCATTCCTTTATTATAATACAGTTATTTTAGCCTTCAATGTATTGGATCCTAATGGCCATGAATAAAAGGTAAATTCTATTGTATCTCTGCAACAACGTATGCTATGTTCTAAAAACAACAAAGTCATGGTGTGTGCAAAAACAAGTTTACATAGTTTTATCTGAAAGGGGAAAAAGTATAACACAATTAATTTTTTTCACAATTTTAAAAGAATATGAAGCTTGTAAATTACACAAAAGTAATAACGATAAACGTATTAACTTTCCACCTTACTTAATGTTCGTATTAATTAATTGACGTGCAGGAAAATGGAAATGCCCGGATGATTACATGAGATACCGTTAGGCCAACACTACTACAGCTTTTGTTAATTTAGATTTTATTGAATATTTGCTCCAATCCTAATGGGAAATTAAGAAATTTTGATTTTTTTGTAATTAATTTAGTTGTTTTTTTATAGGTCAACATCCGGAATAAACAATCGTTTATTGTATTATTAAATTATATATACAATATTAAAGTATTTTTTTGATTTTTTGTATTGACATGGGTCGCAAAAAATCCGTTGACACTACAACGTTTTAAGTTTGAAAAATATATACTGTAGACTTGTTTGCGATCTAGATTGCATAGCTTACTTACAGTTTTGACATTTACCTTTATCAACATCATTTTCCAATATAATTGGAGATTTAGATGTTTAAAATGGCACTAACAAACTGTGCGGCTGTTTTTATTTTACACGCATACAAGTAGACGGACAAAACAATTTAGGCGTCACTGCACTGCGATATACGTGCACAATCTCTTTTTTGTTTGTATTTATGCCATATGTGCATTTATTTAATGTACAGTGGAAAACAACGCCAAGTGAAGCAAAATAAGTAATGCACAATTCTTTCGTGTTAATTTATTCGAAGAATGTCCGTGCATATAAAAGACTATTTTTAGTTTTTACGATTAAACAATTATCACTTTTATAAAAAAAAAAACCCAAAAATAACATCACGTCAACGAGAACTGTGCGATACCCAGAAGAAAGAATTATCTATTACCAGTAATATTAACACAGTTTTTTTTCAACAAAGCCATCCGTATCATGAACTTTAAATTTTTTTATATGCGTGTAATATTATCTCTTCATTACTCAACCAGACGTGTCTTAAATATGACGTAATAAAGCAAGAAAGCATGAAGGTAAGGAAATATAAGTAAGTGCTATTCACATTATTACACACCGTATTAAATTTCGTTATTTCGTGTGATTGGTTTCATTCCGGTAATCTGCGATAACAAATACTGCAGCGTCCATTGCTTGTATAAAATATCTCAAGGAAACCCAGATAAAAGAGCTTTTATGGTTGGCCAGAAAGCACAAAGACTTTACATTTGATTAATTATTTTATTTTTGAGATTTCTTGATTTTTTTTTCTATTTTTATCTTAAACCAGGTTTACATTAGCAGGAGTTAGTTTGTTACGCTCGGTAGTTTTTTTTTTCTAAAATATTTTTATTCCTAATTCCTTGAAGGAACTAATCATTTCAATTGATGGGGACAAGATATCCCTGGGGAATCAATCATATACAATACCTTAAAATACAAGATGCCATTTTGGAAAACATTACCTTTTATTCTGCAACTACCGCTTCAACTATACAAATATCACCCTGCGAATAAAGCTTTATTTGTAAAAAAATGACGTCAGCTTCTGGTACCCTTGTCCTTACTTCTAAGGATATTTTGCATTCTATTCTGATTTACGGCATGTTGTCGAATACAATATTTGTTTGTGAAGTCATACAGGGTATCACTCGAATACGCACCGAAAAAAAACCCAGAACTTCTGAACCAATCCATATCATTTTTATTGACGTCAGTCGGATACGATATACAAACTTCGGCAATTTAGACCACGTGTCAATTCAGAAGCGTTTTTTATTCTTATATCAATCTCTTTTTTAAAGAACCAAAGGTTGTATTTGTCGATTTTATGTTGTTCCTCTTTGTAAATTATAGAAGTAGAACTCAGTGTTATTAGTCATTGCTACCGGGTAAGTTGTTTTAGAAAAAGTACGTTTTTTCACATTTTGTACTTGTATTACTACCTTTCTTAAATGATAATTTAAAGAATAAATCGCATATATTTGAAAAATAAGACATATAATTTTAAAATGTCTCATATATATGTTAAAATATATGCAAAGAGGTAACCATCAAAGGAGATGATACATCCAAAACCCGTCGATAGATACTAACAGGTACAGAATTTCGCCTAAAATGATACGATCAAAACAAACGCCAAGGGCATTTAAAAAAACCGGAGAGCTAAAGAGCTTAATGACATTGTGTTTAATACGTATAAGAAAACCATAAACACAGTCATGGCTTGTACATATGGTATTATGCCCGAAATTGTTCAGCTAATTGGTCTTAATTATTTTTAAGGCACAATTTTTCAAATATATGCCATTTTTTCTTTATTAAAATATCATTTCAGAAAAGCAATAAAACCAGTGCAAACTGTAAAAAACTAACTTTTTCTTAAATAACTTACCCGGTAGCAATGATTATTGCATACTAAGTTCCATTTCTTTAAATTGTAAAACATAAAATCGACAAATACAACCTTTGGTTCTTTAACAAAAGATTGATATACGATTAAAAAACGTTCTGACGGCGTATATCGTATCCGACTGGCTTAAAAAAATGACACGGATCGGTTCTACGGTGTGTGTACGGACAACTGGCAATCTTTGTGGAGGTTGGAGTCGAGTACACACTACCCGCATTGAGACTCAAACCCGCAACCTCAGTGTTGACAGACCACGTTACGTGATCAATAGTAGACGAACTACCTTAACCACTCGGCCACTGAGGCCCCGCTATGATACATGGAAAATTTTGCACAAAACCAAAGCTAGCCCCGTAACAATTCATACCTTTACAGATCAGAAAACATTTTAACATTATAACCAGAAACCCCCAATATAAGCCTATATGTTATATCTGTTTTTTCCCTGGTATTCTGGTATTTAAATGAAGTTTATCATTCATTTTAACTATAACCTTGCGTCTATTCTAAGTCTCATGTTTTAAAAGTCATAAAGAAGAATCGATATATCTAGTTTCTTCATTATTTAACTATTATAAAAATTTTAAACTTAAGTATCGTTATTAAAAGCAATATAGACCTTAATAGAATTTTTTGTAGAAGATCGAAAATGCCAACAAGAAATAAATACTGTGAAACAAGATTGCGTAATTATATATTGGTAAAACGAACCTAAACATTCTTTAAAATTTACAACTAGATACATGTATTATTTCAATAAGATTTATTTGAACCAGAATTAATTCAGTCATGGTTAAAAATTTGTAATATTCTAAGTGACTTTTCAAAGACCTGCAAACTTACAATTGACTGATTTACTTTGTAACCAAGTGTAAATATACAATATTCGTACATACAATATACAGTTTATTTGTACGAGCCTTAGAAACAGGTAGAAATAAAAGGCTCTGCCAAGCATTTCTTAGATGTTTCGCGGCGAGTACAAATAAACTTTATATTTTTTGACATTGTACGAATATTGTTTTTATTCTGCAACCAGACAAAATATTTTGTGCTAATGAAAAACGTGAAAAAGTGCACTTCTATCCGATGTTTTACTTGAAATTTTCGGTGCTCATTCGAGTGATAGTCTGACGTCTCAAACAAATATTGTATTCGACAACATGCCGTGAACCGGAACACAATACTAAATATCGTTAGGGGACCAGGAGCTGACGTCATTATTTACAAATAAAGCCAAATAAAGCTTTGCTTTATTCGTAGGGTCGTATTTGTATAGTTGAAGCAGTAGATGCAGAATAAAGTATGTTATTTGCAAGAAATTAATTGAAATAAAAGCGTCTCTTAAAATGTCAACTGGTTAAGACATACTGTTTACATAAAAAAAATATAAATTTGTGTATTTTCACATTTTCGTAAGAAACATTCATAATTAGAGATAAATATCATACAAGTAAAGTACACACAAACAAATTAACATGCAATGATCTTTTTTCAAAAACAGATAAAAATAAAGAAATAAAAATTTCATAATCAAATCAATGCATTTTCTCCCTTCCTGTTTGGGGATGATTCACTCGTAGGTCAATAAAAGTAATGCCAGGATTTAATCAATTTCCGCGTATTGTTGATTGTATTGGAACACACTTATAACTACAAAATATGAATAAAGGCGCACCCTAATGGGAGCATCGCACATTTGTGATTAATTGCGTACCTTCCGAGCACTCTTACAGTGCCTCTGCATTTCAGTCGTCACTTGAAGACGAAAGAATTAGGATAATTTCTACCACAAGATACCGAATGCTGTAGCGCTCACTGCTATATATCATTTAAAGAAACGACTTCACCTTTCTAGTTCATAGACAGTATCATAAGTAGTTTTTTTTTCAATTTTCTTTTCATTATTTTTAAGTGTTTATCCTATGAACTTCCAAAATTAAATTCTAATTAGCTACTCTTTGTATTAAATATCTAAAGAATGTCTACAATGAATGAACAACAGAATGCTTGTTTT